>PVHP010036609.1:0-17975 GCA_004024765.1 Zapus hudsonius | reverse complement strand
GCAAGGTTTAAATAATACTTACTTGTAATAATTAGGTCATATGCTAAAGGTTAAAAGTAGGCAGCCTGTCAACATTTTCTGTGGATAGAAGAGGGGATCATTAGGCCACTACCCACCCAGAGGAGCTAATGGCAGTTAATGTTTGCTAGGGGAGTGAGAGTCATTCTCTTTTGCAGTGTTACCACAGCTAAGTGGTGGAGAGAAGAGTTTTAGCAGGACTGGGTGTGGGTGTGAGATAAGGAAGAGTAATTTCTAGTATATGCAATTAAAGTATACAAAAATGGAGACATCTCTTCTAATATTGTCAACAAAAATAGGTTATATAAAAATAAATTACTATTTTTCTAAAAGGCCTATGACAAACAAATATATTATTGGTTCTGGACATCCATACATTCCATCCATCTACAGTTATGATGCCCTACATAGCTGGGCTCCAATAATTTTCAGTATTGTATATGGAGATGGATCTTCTTCAGAGGGTATCAGTTTCATGGGAGGAATAAGCAGAATGCAGTAGACAGCTTACTTTTCAATGTTGTTACAGAGGAATGAAAGTAAGGATCTCAGAGATAAATCTGTGACCCCATCTTCTTTGTGATAACATTCACATTAGGTAAAACATGAAAACAATCAACAAATGAGTCTCATCGGATGAAAGGGTAAGTAACTGAATGCAATATAAGGTCGTTCTTCATTCTAAAAGAAGGAAATCCTGTCATGACTTAGAATAATGACAAACTTGGAGAACATTATGTTAAAAGAAATCAGCCAGCCACAGGTCACATGGTACATGATTTCACTTACAAGAATTATCTGAAAAAATTAAACCTATAGAAACATAAAGGAGAATTATTGCCAAGGTCTCAGAGGAAAAGTTACTTTAGAGGATAAAAAATTTCATTTCCATGAAGTGAATAAGTTCTTGAGGCAAATGCCCACATTTAACATGGATTTACTGTACTTCAAATCTTAGCAACGTTGATTTCAAGTCCTATTACAAAAATGAAAATACTAATTCTCAGTGAACACTATTATGGAAAAATATTTCCATGTTCTCAGGAAGCTCCATGAATTTCCAACCAACTTCCTACGAAAATCTAACCCCCTTCTAGCTGTGTATTCTCTCATGTCTGTATTTCATTTGGGGTGTTGCAGCAATCAGCACGATATGAAAATGTTATCTCCAACATGTCTAATATTGTTATTATGAATCAAGTTTAGGTCAGAAAACCTCAAACTTCTTTTGCCAGTGTTGCTCTGTCTTTCCCTGGTTTTGTTCTCTGTTGACAATAATCTCTAGATATGTCCTGTGCAAAAGAAACAAATGAACAGAAGATATGCATCTATAATTATGTGATGGGGAATAGACAACAATTCTCAAAGAGTAAGATAGTAAATGTGTCTTTAAAAACACATAAACATGGCTACATTTTGTTTATATTTTGTCTCTCAAGGTTACTATTATACGATTGCTGTTTGAAAGTTAATTGATAGCATTAAATGTCATTCGTGATTATTTGCTTTGTTACTTTCTAAGACAGATATGTAGAAATTGTACATGTACACAAACATACACAAAGTACATAGAATGATGTCTTCATGCAGTTTATAACCATTAAAGATTAAGCTTGTCTAAATAATATAGATAAAGTTGTGAGGCTAGAATTAGTCATAGGTTTCTAACATTTTGAATAAATCAAGGATATCCTTAAAGTGTAATTTTTTTAAGGTTTTCCTATAATGTGTTTTATGAAAATTGAATTAGCATCATGTAGCTGACAGGAAATCAGCTAGAAAATGCAGGAAGAAATACAAACGTAGCCTACATTTCCCCTCATATATTACAGGCAAATTAGTGTTTAAATGTTAGTTTATTTTTTGACCACATTTCAGAGTTTGGCCCCACTTTGTTAAATAGGTTCAAATTGAGCTCTTGCCTACACATCCAAATTCTAAGGGAGCTTCCAGGCCAATCAAAAAGGGTTATGTAGAGTCTATCCCTCTACGAGGGGCATCCTTTCAGTTCTCCACTTTTACATGGCTGTGACTGGTAATAATGTGGGAGTTTAGGAGAGAGACCCCACACGATGTTGCCATGCTCCTCCTCAACCCCTTCCTAGACCTTTGCCCCTGCCTCCTGCAGGATAAAAATGGATATTCTAGTTTGATTTTTTTCCCTTAGAACGTATATGTACATTTTTCTGGAGATTTTTTTTTTCAATTCTGTGCCCCAATATCCTAACAGCAGTTAGGGTTATTTCTTCATGGGGGGGGTTGTGACAGTTAAATCTTACTTTCAAGCAAGTTTCACAGATTCCATGCCTGACCTCCCTCCCCCTGAGTGGGAAGTGTCTCTAGCTAGAGTTCATGCCGAGATTCTGAAAATGATTGGCCAAAGATAGATCAACCAGTTGTCTCTCTGCTCACCTGGGGCAGGGAATACTCACTGGACAGAAAATTCTGTCTCTTTTCTCCCCCACAAGGCTTAGCAGAAGGACAGTAGATAAGGTCCTCCCAGCCCCTCACCACAGCCTAATGGGGTTTCTTTATCACATGAACCTTTCCTTCTCATGATCTTTCCTTCTTCTGTTTGTTTGGCTGAACAGCATAGATTTTACTAAAAACTTCCCAAGAGTTCTACCACACACATTGGGGGCTGGAGATATCTGCAACTTCTCATTTCCTTTTAACTAAGGTATGGGCTACTTTCCCATATCCCACTCCTGAAATCTTCTCAACTTACTCCAATCTGAAATAAAAGTGTGAAGAAGAAAATGTTCTCTATGTAAGTTTGTCCTATTCTTTGGCACAGATATGAACTCTGGAGGAAGTACAGTGAGTAAAGCTTGGGGTGTTCACCCTGCTGTTACAAGTACCCCTGCTACAGTAATGCACAACTTCTCTTACTTAAGGAAGGGTGGCTACAAATGTCAATGTTTTTATTGGATCTTATTCTGTTCTTATTCCCTCCTTCCTACATCCCTGGGTTGGCTAATTTCAACTCTTCTGCCATTGACTTCAGACATGGCATCACTGCTAAGCATCTTGGGCTTCTTACACTCTCACACCAGTCATAGAGGAGTGCCGATGGTATTTCTACTGCAATGGCTCTCTTTTCTGGATACAAACTTTGTCAAATTGATGGTACAGAAATCTTAATTGTATATATTATGCTGATTGTAATTAAGGTTTCTGAGGTCAGTTCAGTTCATCCAATCTTGTTAAGTACTTAGAGAATGCTTTGGTTATGCTTTTCTGAGTAATGGAAAAAGGAATAAGTAGGACATCACAGCAGCCCCTCAGGAACCATTAATTGGATAGGGAGGAAGAGTAGAAATTGCAAATCAGTGTAAATATTAGTTCACTCTGCTGATAATTCACTTTCATTCTACTCTTGCTGACTTTGGCACTGCTATGGACTTGATACATGTTTAGAATTTCTCCCAGAATTCCACGAATTGACATTCATTCCCCAATGTGAGATATTAAGATAGTAAATCTTAATTGATAATGGTGTGTAGAGGTGGACCTTTGAGAGGATTAGGACTGGATAAAATAATTAAGATACATCTTCCAGGATTAAGAGACAAAAGGCTGAAGACATTCACACATATCTGCACTTGTTGTGTCTTGCTGCATGATGTCCCATGCTGCCTTGATCTTTTGAAAGAAAGGTCATACCGGGAAATTTCAAATCTAGAATTTTTGAGTTAAATTTACATTCTTTAAAATGTTACTCAGGCAGTGGTGTTTTATTATAGTAAGGATTAATAGACTAACACATTTATCTACCTTTACTCATATACAATTTGTAGAACCTTTTTTGATATTAGCTATATTTTTGTGTCAGCACACATAGGTCCTTTTATCAGATTTCCCCAAAAGATGATGAATATTTCACCTTGTTCTCCGCCATCTTATAAAATATACAGTTATTTATAGCATACTTAATGTTAGAAGCCATCAGTCTCCAAATGGTGAAGCATTTTACATATTTCAAGTGAAACTCTAAGAGTTTCTTTTATGCTAAATTTAACTAATAGTTTAATAATTCTATTTAGCTATTCACAAAAGTAAAATGCATGAGGGGAACTGTATTTTTATATGTGCAATATAGAAATTAAAAATGCTTCCATAAAATTCTAAAGCACTGCATTCCTTTAAAGACATCAATTAAAAAATTATTATTCTTATTGTGTCTATGTGTGTAGGAATCCTCAATATTTCCTTTACATCACCAAAAAAAAGCAAAGTCATACAATATAACTTCTAGGCTTTCATTTCATCTCTATCAAAAGCACAGTGCATCCTTAAGTTTCCAGCACTTAATATCATCAGCAAAAATCTTTATTTTCTACAATTTATCCTTAAATAACAAACTTATTAACATACTAAGAAATCTCATTTCTTGGACCTGAGTTTTCACTATGTTTTTCACACAATTATTGCTCATGAATTTTTATGAAAGCAACATAAAGAACGGAGGCAATAGGCATAAAGTGAATTGGAGAATTGTCCCACAAATAGAATTCATGCAAATTGGGTCATACTTCCACTTAAAATACCTGTCTTTTTTCAGGTCAAATCTCTTGAGTTTAATTGTAAAGAATTTTTTACTGTTCTGTTTGGCATACATAGGCATTATGTTAATAAAACTTATTTATCTGATTTCAAAATATTGGTGATTTTTGGCATTTGATAATTAAATATGTATGATAATACATTTCCTAGCTTGAAAATGGTGCATTGGGCTGTAAAATTCACCATAAAGGCACTAAAGAAAATAAGATGTTAGTCAGTAACCATATGGCATCTAGAATGTTTTAAAATACACTTGAAAGATTTTATTAATTTAGCTACCATATGGGATAGAGTTGGAATTACCATCGATAAGCAGTTAAATCCAGATATAATCTGGATACAACCATGTGTTCTCCAGCTTCTTCCATTTTTCTCTCCGGTCAACATTGGATGGAATAATTTTCATTCTCCCTTCTCGTGTTCACGGAGAAAAGAAATATTTGCCTTCTGTTCCTATACACTGTTAAAACACTTAAAATTTAAATGGGGGAAACATATGCATTCATAAGGTAGTAATTAGTTCTTATGAAAGTTACTGCAGGGTGGGGACCTGGAGAGATAACTCAGTTGTTAAGGTACTTGCCGGTAAAGCCTGCTGACCATGGTTTGATTCTCCAGTGCCCACTTTAAACCAGATGCACAAAGTAGCCCAGGTATCTCGAGTTCATTTGCAGTGGCTACAAGAGCCTGGTATGCCCATTTTGGTTCATTCTCTCTCTCTTTCTTTCTTTCTTTCCCTTTCTGTTTGCAAGCAAATAAATTGAAAAGATTAAAAGCTGGACATGGTTGTGCATGCCTTTAATCCCAACACTAAGGAGGCAGAAATAGGAGGATGGATCACTGTCATTTTGAGGCTATCATGGGACTCCAGGGTGTGATTCAGGTCAGCCTGGACTATACTGAGACCTTACCTCAGAAAAATAAACAAACAAAATTATATATATATATATATATATATATATATATATATATATATATATATATATATATATATATGGTGTATGTTTATAGTTACTGTGTTACTGACTCATGAAATACATTATGTAACTTAGTTTTATTGAGAATTTTCATAGGTGAACCTTCAGTAATTTGATAGTAATCCCTCACATTACTCTTTTTTGGTCCTTTTCCCACCCTTATTCAATGGAGCCCCCTTATTACTTTTAAAATTACAATTAATTTGTTTTGTCTTGACCAACTGTTGAATTTTTTTAAATAAAAAGAAATTATTTACACAATTGTTTATCCATTAAAATAAATTTTATACTCTTAAATGAACATCTGCACTTTGACACTCAAGTACACCCTACACAAAGTACAAAGCACTTCATCTTCTGCTAAATTAAAGTGAAACACAGATAGATTACATTAGTGCATGGAGTGTGAAAGACGATGTGTGAGCCACATAAGCATATTTTTGTAATGTTGAGAATTTGGGGTGCCTTTGATTGATGGAGCCATTCTCACTGTAGTTGGACCCAAGATTTAGAATGTCAGAAAGTGATTCTTTCACAAAATTCCCACTGAATCAGTTACTTCAAGGTTCTTACCTTACAAATTTGGTGAATGATATACACAGACCATACAGGGTGAAGTTTAGAAAGATTTTATTAATAGAACCAAAGAGATGCAAAAGGCAGAGCTCTTGTAAAACAAGAGAGGGTTCTGAGTTGACAAACTGCCCTCTGACTCTGATAAGGGTCTTTTATAGGAATCCTTTGGATGGGGCTGCACTGGTCACTCCAGAACACACCACTGGTCTCCAGGTATGACAAGGAAAGAAGAGATAAAGGGACACAAAATTGATTATGTTTCTAGGAAGGAATAATCTTCTAAAAATGTGGGCAATCTTCTTCCCACATCTCTAGCCTCTAGCAAGGAGCAGGCTGGGAGAACAACTTTGGGGGAAAGAAATATGGAATCTCAGGGTTCCTTTTACAGGCTAAAGGACATTTCTTGACTTCAACCAGTTTTAGATTACTTCCAGGGGCCCTGCTAACCCTCAAGTGACTCACTGCTTTTTAATTTAAAAAAAAAGTTAAGAATCAAACCTTTAAAAAGTAAGCATATTAACACATAATTATAAGAACATTGAGATCATATACTCATAAAACATTTTTTTCACCACACCAAAACATCACATTCATTGCTGAATATAATCACCATTTTGTAAGCACTTAATAGTTTTCTGTTTTGGTTCAACCTCTCCTTATCCTTTTGTTATTTGTTCTTTGGTATTTTCATACAACTGTAATTCACAATCATCTCTATGTACCCATATGATAGTCACAAATACCAAATGCTTTTGGTCTATGAAACTTGGGTAAGGTTACAGAGTACTTAGGGTGTAACCTTACAACTGCTCAGCTCTTAACCTTATGTAATGTTGTACATGAACTATAGAACAATTAATGAATGCTAGCTGTGTTATTCTCTGGGAACTGTATAGCTTAAGATAATACAGCAACTTAAAGTTACCTTGAGTTTTCTGCCCTTGACATCTACAATATATTGCTTCTCTTCCTATGAAAAGAAAAGAAACAAAAACAAAAGATGGTTAAAATGACTAAATTTTATCAAGGACAAAAGATTTTTCATTCATATATAATAATTAGAATGTGTTGCATATCAACCTTAAACAATTGTTTAAATCCTTAATCCATTATTTTTAAATAGTTTCATTTTAAATTAATAAAAATAAATACTTATCAGCATTAAGACAAAGAATAAATGTCCATTTTTAATGTTTTTTATTGGAATAATATGTTCAGTATCATAAGTTATATATATTGCTAGTTTGATGAGCATTTGAAGGGTGTAGCATTTTTGAAGACCTATGGTTAGTGAGAACTTCCCCTTGGAGATCAGTTCTTGGTCCCCATTCAAGGTTGCCTTGGAGGGGTTCCCTGCCACTGAGCGGATCTCATAGCCAATTAGCCAGCTGTTGATTACCTACCTATGTAGTTTAAAGCAACTATCACAGAATGATATACTGCAGTCTTGCTCATACATGGACTAGATCTATATTACTAGATAGTGTTTTATCTCCTCCAAAATCTATACAGCAAAGAAAGCACAAATTAAGAGACTTGAATCACTAATTTTTCATTAAACTGAAAAATCCAGAATAAATAAACCAGTAGAATATTATCCAGTTTTTTTTTCAATTTTGCTAGACACATTTCATGAAAGTAAAATATAAATGTATTATTTAATTCAGAACCTTAAGTATCACAATATTTAGTGAAATAAGCATGAGAAACTCCATTTCTTCATTGATATTCATTAACTTAATATTAAAGCAGGAGTTTCAGTATTTCTGAGTCATATGAACATTTTTACCCACAACTATTAGTGTTGGTTTATAAAACTATAGCTTTATTACTATACTAAAATCTTTATACAGCATTATATAATGCAGAGCACTCTATTTTTTTCCCTGTGGTGTATAATCTTCAACACTTTTAGGTTTTTAAAATGTCATTGAATAAAACACCCTCTAAGTCACTGATATTTTCATATAAAGTTTTAACTCCTACTGGCAAATACTCTTGAGGAAATAACTAGGCTTTGTAATGGGCCATTATGGATGTAAGACATTACAGCAATTCCTAATCAACATTTTATGAACACAAACTAACTTAGAGCTGAAATTAAGGAATAGGATTGTTTTCATTTTTGGTCTAAGTAGACTTATAATGAGTTTCATTTTGGGGAAATTTGTGATTTTCTTTCAACATTGTATTAAAAGAAAAAAATGAATAATATTGTTTATGATCCTATAATTGTTTATAAGGCTAAATTTTAATTCATTTTTACACATAATTAAATATCTTACCAGTTACTACATAATTACATAAGGTATTCAATAATCCAAAAACTCCAGCAGAAAGTTCTAGTTTATTTTCAAAAAAATTCAAGTATGCTTTTGATTTCTATGACTTATTTTATCCATGAAGAGCTTGCTGCTGATACACCACAGTGTCATTATCATATCTTTTCCACAGTAAGTTCATTAGGGAATTAAATGAAACACTTTTTGTTAGTGTGAGGGACAATGTTAGTTAGATAAAGTAAGTAATTGTTTCTGTCTTTTTTTTTATTTTGTTTTGTGCCAATTGTTCAGTGCTTCTGGGAATAACTGTTCTGTACTATACATGGAGTTGGTTTACTTTTCTTACTTGTACCTAGAAAGTTATAGCTAAAATAATCAGGCAATATCCTTAAAAAACATAGTTTCCCAGGGAACATGGGAAGCAGAATAAATGTGCTTAATTATATTTTGGTCATGCCTAGCTTATCATGTTCTTCTTAGATTTTTATTTAACTTTTATTTTCACAAAATTATTGGCACAGAAATTGAACACAAAGAAAATTCCTAATCAACTAAATACATACTCTCGATAACTTAGTAATAGAACAACTTAGGAAGAAGGACATCTATTTAAAGTGATAGGATCATTATATTGCCCAATGTCACATAGCTCTAACCTCAGTCATATACTGATGGAAAATATCACACAGAGTTTCGGGATTGAGATAATTAGTGGGGAAAATTTAGGATAGCACTTGTTAACAGAGCATGCAATTAATATATCACTGAATATTATTATTTCTGTTGTTTAGGACATGGTTACATGGATATATATATAATGGTATATATATATATATATATATATATATATATATATATATATATATATATATATATATATATATATATATATATATATATATATATATATATATATATATATATATATATATATATATACTCACCACTTAGAGCCCTAACACAACCTCTAAGGAAGTGAAGTGGCGAGCAAAAGAGCTATTCCCACAGCAAGGCAGATAACCTGGGGAAGGACGATAGAGAGAGGCACCAAGGGTGCCCAAAATTGTCCAAAATATAAATCTACAGACTCTTAAAAACCTAATAACGATGCAAAATATAAACTCACCCACTATGACTCAGGGGAATTTGCAGAAGAGTGGGTGGAAAGAATGTAAGAGTCATGGGGGGGGGGAGAATCATTAATGCATAAAAGGGAATGTCATCATGGATTAAATGGCTTTAACTAAGAACCTATGATACTGAGCATATTGTTGTGTTAATATATGTAATTTTAAGCCAATAAAAACATTAAAAAAAGAAAAAAGCAACTTAAATTTTACTATCTTAATGCAACTTATGACCCTGTCTTGTATAATATCAGCATCTAGAGAACTGCGTCAGCTGTTTTTCCAAATTTTGTGTAAATTTCACAAATCCACTAAATTATAAACCTATATTTATGTTGAAAAAAAAATCCCAAATGAACATATGCTCATTTATAAAAAGGAATATTGAATGCTACTCCTAAACATTTGTAACCCAATTTCAGAGACTTCGCTCACTGTCATGTTTTTGATTTTTTCCTTTTCTGGTGTTCAAATTAAAATTTGTTTTGGGGGCTGGAAACATCGCTCAGCGGTTAAAGGCACTTGTTTACAACACCTGATGGCCCAAGTTTGGTTCCCTAGTATTCATGTAAAAGGCAAATGCAGAAAGTGGCACAAGTGAAATTTCTTTATAATGGCAGGAAGTACTGGTGTGCTTATAGTCTCTCCTATATCTCTTATTCTCTTTGTCTTAAATAAATAAATGAATATAATGTTTTTGAATTAGGTAAAATATATTCTTTGTCTGGCCACCATTTACATATGCATATATATGTATATATACATTATATATACATTTAATTTAATTTTTACTTTTTTAGGACTAGATTTTTCTTTCTTAGACTGATGTCCTCAATAAGTATTAAAACAGGAAATGATATGTAAAACTTTAGAGACTTTGCTCCTGGGTAAATGTACATTTGTATGCCAGATAAGTCAATTAAATTTTGCAACATATTTAAATTAGGGGAGAGTCTCTTTTAGTTGAAGTGATATGACTTTGAAAACTTTACTTATTCTTTGCCTTCTATTAGATATTATGGAATTAGTTAAAAATTACTAGTATTGGGTTGATGGGGAGATAGCTCAGTGAGCTAAAGCCCTTGCTGCATAAATACAAGAGCCAGATTCTCCCTGGGTCTGATTCCCCAGCATGCCTAAAAATACTAGGTAGAGCCATATATGACCGTAACCCTAGGCCTATGGGAGACAGAGATAGGAGAAACTCTGTGGCTTTGGTCAGCCATTCTGACCAATCCTGGCAGTTTTTGGGTCAGTGAGAGACTGTGTCTCAAAGAAACATAAATCTTTCTGACTGCTTTATTTTCATTTATTTATTTGGGGGGTAATAGAGGTAGTGAGAAAGAGGAAGACAGCTGTACTTTTTATTGCGAAATTCCATACCTGTATATGATGTATTTTGATATATTTTCATCATAATCCCTTCCTCCTATATTTCTTACCCATTCCCCGTTCCCTACCACTAAACCCCTTTTTTCAGTTAGTCATTCCTGTACTTTGAGTTTTTAAAATTTTTCTTCCACTGTCCATTATAGAAGATGGATAATTTCAATATTATACAGGCTTTTGTAAAGGCAACCACTATAAAGTCATGAGTGAAATGGCCACTTTATGTCCAGGAGACAATATTCCATCAATAACACTCCTCTCCATCTTCTGTTTTTTAATATATTTTTTCTCCACTTCTTCTTCAGTGATCCTCGAGCCCTGGAAGCATAACATAAATATCTTTTTTATGACTGATCACTCAACAGTCACTTACATTCTATGCACTTTGACAACATATGAATCCCCTACCTCATCACCCACTAGTCACTGTCCTCTATAAAAGAAGCTTCTCTAATGAAAATCGATGGTAACACTAATCTATGGACATAAACCTAAATGTTTAGAGGCAGTTTGAGGGCACAACATGCCCATGTTGCCAAAGAACAGTAGTAGCTTCTCCTCTGCCCCAGGACCCATTATCTCCCAGACAGAATTTTGACTATGATTCAGGAACATTGGTGGATTCCTTCCTATGGAGTTGACCTCAAATCAAATTAGAGGGCAGTTGATTACCCCCATATTAGTCATACCACTATTATAGCAGTGGGCAAATTTTGCCTGCCTGGTTGGTTATGTAGCTCGCCGTGTCCACTGCTGGTTTAGACTGGTGATGACTTTTCTCCTTTAGAAGTCTGCATAGCGTTTACCAGCACTATGACAGCCATCCAGCAGGGAGGAGGAAGCTTCTAGCTCAGTTCCAGCTTGATTTCTCAGTAAGTCTGCAACCCAAGCATGTGGTATCTTCAACTCTGGTCAGCAAACAGGAGGATTGACAATCACAGGTATTGTTTTACTCCCAGGCCTCCCTGAACATTAATCAGTAATGTCTTGATTTTCATTGTATTAAGTATAATCTGAGCCTTGGAAGAAATAACTTGTGACATGTAACCATTTAAAAATCCACTTTATTCTTTGAATGGCAGTGTTTTTTTCAGTCAGACATTTCAATGTGTGGTCAATGATTTTGTTCATGAAGATATCTTCTCAATGATCAAGCATATGTACTGTATAGTTAGATTCCTATAATTTTAGCAGTAATTATCCAATGAAGGGTGTGAGTAAATTATACATTATCTGAGCATGTTATACTATTAGAATAGGTAAAGGAACAATACATTTGAATGTCATTATCTTTGTTACCATTATTTTTGGAAAAATGACATTAAGTATGTAAAGCTGACAGTACTGGTTAGAGGTCATGAAAATGTTAACAGCAAAGTCATATATAAGTAGAAATGTCACACTGCCAGCGAGCTCATAAATTTTTCTAGATTATGTTTTTATTAGTATCTTTAGTATCTTCCTATTATAGATGAGACAAACCCCTTCCAGTGCTCCTATGTCTAACATGTATAGGAATTAGAATTTGATTTTAAGTCTTTGCTTACTGTTTGTGTAGTAAACGTAAACATCCAGAAAGATATCTGGAAAGCGGTGGTTACTCTCCATGGAATCAGTTAAGGCGTACAATCAAAGCACTGCTCTCCAGACACTCCTGTTCGAGGAGCAGACCATGAAATTACTCGCTTTATAGTAAATTTCTGATCAAACCTGCAGAAATGAAATCTGTAGTTTATATGTTTGAAACTAGGACCTAAACTGTCAACTAAATATCTCTGGTTTTAGATATTTTTGGGAAATGGAAACACCATTTTTAATCAACACATTAATAACCTTTTGTGGGTGATATTTTTTTAAGTTACTGCGCTTTAAAATACTGTAAGAGACTGTATTGCATATCACAGAACCATCAATAAGGGTTGTAGGAACTTCATGCATTTATGTATGAATTACAATCAGACCTAGAAATGATAATCTCTTCATGATAGAAAGGAAGGAAATGAACCTAAGAACAGCCAGTTTTATATACTGCATATTTCTCTCAAGGAAAATATAATATCTTGTTCAGCTTGTAAGGTTTGTTCAGATAAGCCCTAAAATATTGCCTTCTCTACTGTGGTGCAAAGATCTTTTTATGTACTTAAGACAAAGAAATCTAAGGATTCGCAGCTTATTTTAATATATCACTTTGAAAAGAATCTTCTCCTCTCCAAACTTTGTGATCTTCATCACTGTTAGAAGGAGCAAGTGAACAATATGCTTGTGACTAAATATATATGCCAGAAAAGGAAAGTATTTTATAGTTATACTATTAATTTGATCAATACCCATAAACAAACACACAATTTAACACCATCTTCCCATTCTGTTCATGTCAGTGCTTCTAACCCCCTATGGATATTCAACTAAACAATTATGAAAGTTCCACTTGTGTATTACATAAACATAACTCAGTGGCAACCTTGGGCTGTTTAAAATAGATAAAAGTTATACCTAACAGCCTGAAAATATACACGGTATGATGAGTTTGAATTCAGATAATTTTTTTTGATCTTTCAAAAACAGATTTGTAATCTGACAGTGTCAAAAACATGGCATCAGTGAAATATTTGACAATAGCATTGTTGACCTTGATGTGGTCTACTTACATAATGATCCTACTGAAGAACTTTAGAAAATACAAAGTACTCTTGCCTAGTTAAAATATTAGCAATATTCTTTAAAGTGATTTAACACATAAGATAAAGCATAACATATGAACATTTAATTGGAGGAGTAGTTTAGTGATAGAGTACTTGCCTTATGTGCTCACTTCAGTCATTGGCACATCAGAATAATGTATATGCAAATATATTAATATGAGGGGTAAATGAAATATTTTACCTATTTATTTTGTTGTTTGTTCAGACAAAAATCTATGTAGCCCCAGTAGGCTCTCTGTGAACTTGTAGGAATCCTGCAAGTTTTTCTGTTATGTATTCAGATTTCCTTAGTGTCCCAGCATTACTGATTTGAATATACTCTAAATAAGGTAATGAATTACCCATTATACTTTAAAAATTAAATCCATAAACTATTTATTCTGGCAATATTCTATGTTTGTGGAGTAAACACAAGGGCTATTAAATACAAATCTTATATCTTAAACCCCATTTTTTTCAAAATGTGAGAAAAGAATCTCTGCAGAGTGAGAATGTAGGAGAAACTGACTCCATACAGGAGTATTTAAGGTTACAGGTTCAGTGTCTTTAAATTAATATAAGCGTCCAGATTTTTTAAATTCATAGACAGTATTGTCTTGGTGTGTTTATTTTTTTAATTATCCATAACTTTCATTTTTGAGGGACTTTGAGCTGATATAGTACTGCCCTTTTTTTTCTTATATTTAAGTTACAGAAATACATGCTAGCAAGATGGCATCTTGGGATAGGAAGGGACTGTTCAGAATAGCCCAGGCTCTGTTCCATTCTTCTTCTCAAAATCTGATGACTTTCAGTGCTATGATCTAACATTCCATGTTTCCCTGGAGTAAGCAAGCTCATGGCCAAGTATTAGCCTGGTCATGTCATCTGGGGTGGGAATAGAGCATGTGCAGTTGAAGTTCCATTGTCTCTGGACTGACTCACATTAGCCCAGACTTCTGTCATGGTTTATTGACAGGAATAAGAAAGTTCCTTGATCCAAATTTTAAATTTTGTTGAGTTTAGAGGGTTGGAGATGAAACTGTTCTAAGAATTAAGCAATACTCCTAGTTACAGTTCTTCATCTTGTTATATATTGTGACAACTTTAGGGAATTCTGATATATTGTAGATATTTGCATGACACTAAACTTACAGTTTGTAAAATCTTTTCCCACTCCATAATTGTCCTTTCCCTCTTGTGATATCTCACACTACTTGATATACACACCTATATTTGGGTGAGTTTTAAATTCATTTCATTACAGACAGGAAATAGGACCAATTATTTAGACCTTGGTTAGTTTCCATCACAGCCTTGCACATGTATGTTGTCAGTAAATGTATCATGTTTTCTAAGCAGGATTATTGGGGTTTATATTTTGTCTGTGTTCAAATATATATATATATAGGGCTGGAGAGATGGCTCAGCGGGTGGGGCACTTGCCTCCAGTGCCTAAGGCCCCCGGTTCAATTCCCCAGGACCCACATAGGCCAGACCCACAAGGTGGTGGCCCTGGTGTTCTCTCTCTCTCTCTCTCTCTCTC
The DNA here is from genome assembly GCA_004024765.1 of Zapus hudsonius. Classification (NCBI taxonomy): domain Eukaryota; kingdom Metazoa; phylum Chordata; class Mammalia; order Rodentia; family Dipodidae; genus Zapus; species Zapus hudsonius. The sequence goes on along the minus strand of PVHP010036609.1, from coordinate 2,813 downwards.
TCTCTCTCTCTCTCTCTCTGCTTGAAATTGAATAAAGAAAATATTTTAAAAATATATATATATATATATATATATATATATTTTTTTTTCTGAAAGATCCCACTTACTAAAAGAAATATGTTAAAATGTCTGTACCTAACAGGAGATTTATTGATTTTCCTTGCAGTTACATAATTTAGCCTTGTGTAATTACAGTAGACTAACTTTATTAATATCTTTGATTCCTCTCTCGTCAACTCCACTCTCTTTGTCTAATCAAAGAGACTCCAGTCTCTATCTTCTTTACTTAATATTATTGTAGTAAACATGGCCTGAACTTGAATGGTGCTTGGACAATCTTGCTTGTTCTTTTGCCGTCTGCTGATTACAGCAAGTTCATGCCCTATCTAGTCTTTTTCAGTGATCTCAGCCAAGAGCATGCAGACTAGCATGCAATTAGCTAATGAAGTTAGATGAGTAGCCCCATTTGCGATCAGAAAAATTATACAGTCAACCCAAGTATAAACAATGGATCTGTAAGCAGGAGAAAAGATCATTTTTCATAAAATGGGTGCAGCCTTGTATGTGTTATGAGTGACATTTAAGTATTTTATTACAACAAAGAAATGAAAACACATTTCAGGATATTAATGAGATATATCCCTTGAAGCAGGAAATGATGGACTGACAGCATTTCTTTATTAAATAAATATTTTTCAAGATAAGTAGAATCTTCCAGCTTTTTTCCTTAGTTAATTTTGTTTGCTTGATGTTTCTTCTCTTTCATGACTGCATACTTAGCATATCTTAATCTTTGCATGGTTGACTCTAACAACATGATACAGAGAACGGCCTCCTTCCTCCTCAATACCAATTGCTGTATTTGATGTTGCCTGGCGTTCCCTATAATATGGAAAATACCTCAAACAGCATGTGGAATAAAACAGGATTTGTGAGGTGATTACATACAAGAGTTCAATTCTATATATCATAGTTGCTATATATAAAGCATATGGCCGAAACAAGCAAGTATATTGCAAGAATTAAGTTTTTATAAAAATGCTAAAGTAGTATATAAGCTAGATTAATATGCTCAGTGATATTATTTACAAATGTAAATCCTTAGTCCAAAAAATATTCAAAATAATCCTATGATTTTTATCCTAAAATTGGGAGGATTGCTTCCCAATTTTTAATGTGGATTTTTTGTCTAATTTATGCATGTATCTTCTCTCAAACTCCACAAGGGCTTCTGTCCTCCTGGAGCATACAGGATCCTTTTACATATGAAAGTCATACTTTCCAAGTCAAAATAAGTAGCTGTTATATTTACAAATTCAGAGCATAAGACCAAAAATATTATTCATGGCTGTTACAGGATCATACCCCCAGCTTACTCAAAGTATAGAGAAGCACTGAGTACTGTCTGTAAATTATCTGCAGATATATAGATATATCTATATATCTGCAGATAATTATATATATTATGATTAAATGTATATGCCAGCGTTACAGAGTTAACAGCAAAGTCATAGTATAAATAGGAATGTCACACTGCCAGCGAGCTCATAAGTATTTCTAGATAAGGTTTTTATTAGTATCTTTAGTATATTCCTATTATAGATGAGACAAACCCCTTCCTGTGCTCCTATGTCTAACATGCATAGGAATTAGAATTTGATTTTAAGTCTTTGCTTTATTGTTTGAAACTTTGTATGAACAAATCATATGTTAGAACCACCATTTCCCTCCTCCCTGCCCCCATTCCACTGAGGGCCCTCCTCAATGGGATTGTTGGATGTGGGCAGAGCTGTGAGAGGCAGTAAGTAATTGAGGGTAGGGGCAATAACTCTAGATATTCCCACCTTCTACAGTGGAGGGTGTGATTTAAGTCTACTGTAGTGTTGAGTTCTAGCAGCTTCTGGATTTCTGTTTAGGTATGTTTTCAGTGTCCTCAGTGTCTGCCTCCATCACCTTGGCTCAGGTTGTCAGGCTGCCTGTGGGAGCACCCCTCTTGCTCTTCTCTCCATTTGCTTTGCGGTTTCACCTGGGCACTAGCTGATGTGTTAGGGGTGGTTCATCTCCTGCCAAGGAGTTGGCTATCGTATCTAGTCTTACTGGTAAAATTAGGTTGTCCTTGGACTTCTGAAAAAAAAAAAACATTCTCCAAAAGTGCCCCTCACATGCCTGGATTGCACTGACCTCAAACACAACAGTGCCCTTACCAGTAGGGGGTCTTGTATATGACACTTTAACAAACATCAAGTTGCTGTTTTCAGGAATGAGGAATGAATTTGGTTCAGCGTGCATATCACTTTTACTTTCATTTCATGTACATCAGTATGCATTTCAAAATGACTGAGAATATTGTAATAGAAACATTTAGTTCTCTCAATTAAAGCCGTTGGAATATTTTATATCGCTATGAATAAATATGCATATATATGTATATATGCGAATATCTCGCCTAGAACATTGAAAGGTACCATTGTCAGATGTCAGAGTTGTAAATGTCTTAGGTCAGAGATAAACAATGAATGTAAAACAGGTGCCCACAAAGAGACAATCATTGCGTCTCCAGGAAAAGGCAACAAAAATGTCAGAAGAAAGCCAGGAAAGTTGGCGGCTCACTACCTTGGCTCATGTTTTTTGTTTGTTTGTTCATTTTGTTGTTGTTTGTATTTTTTAAATTATAGCACTAGTCTAAGTTTTGCTTGCTAGAATAGGTATTTCCCTCCCCCCTAATAGTAGTTGTTTTTTGCATATCTTTTTCATCTAATTTGTGTAGTAAGCTTTCCAGTTTTGCTTTAATTCACTTCTATATGTACCTGAAT
>PVHP010036608.1:0-17825 GCA_004024765.1 Zapus hudsonius | reverse complement strand
GTTATTGAATCAGCGCAGATTCCTGTTATGTTACCTTCTGACCAGGTATCCTCTGGCTTGCAGCCGCTTCCCTTCAGTCATTGAAAAGGAGAATTTCCATTGTGCTCTTTATAGCCATTACGGGCCAAACACCAGGTGTTAGTCTAAGTTTAGAGAGTCCTAGAGGCGAGCAGTTTTACAAAATTTCTTCATGGCCTCTTACCATAAGGATCCTGCCGTGGTGGTGTACACCTTTAATCCCAGCACTCAGGAGGCAGAGGTAGGAGGATCACCATGAGTTCAAGGCCACCCTGAGACTACAGAGTGAATTCCAGGTCAGCCTGGGGCTAGATAGAGTGAGACCCTACATCGAAAAACCAATAATAATAATAATAATAATAATAATAATAATAATAAAATAAAAAATAACCATAAGGATATTTCAGAACCAGTGTAGGTGGTGCATGCCTTTGATCTCAGCACTCGAGAAAGCTGACCTAGGAAGACTTCCAACAGCGTTCAAGGCCAACCTGGGGTGCAGAGTGAGATAAAACAAAACAAAACAACAACAAAACGGAGGGCTGGAGAGATGATCTGCTCAGAGGTCAAGGCACTTACTTGCAAAACCCAACGATTCTCCAGTACCTTTTTAAAGCCATATGCACAATGGCGCATGCATCTGGAGTTCCTTTGCAGCCTCTGGAGCCCTGGTGTGCCCATTCTCTCTGTCTCTCTTCTCTCTTCTCTCTCTCTGCTTAATAAAAAGTTAATAATACTTTTTAAAAGGCTATTTCACACGCTTTCAAAAGCGGAACTAATGGAGTAGTCATCACTCTGCTTCCTGGTCTGCTGTGGGAAAGCAGCTGCCCCATACCTCCATAGCTGTGGGGCCAACCACCACCCTGCCTTTCCTGCCAGTCTCCATGATGTCCCCTCAAATCATGAACCAGGGGCTGGAGAGATGGCTCAGGGGTTAAGGCACTTGCTTCTAATGCCCAAGGCCCTGGGTTCAAGTCCCCAGGACCCACATATGCCAGACCCACAAGGTGGTGGCCCTGGTGCTCTCTCTCTCTCTCTCTCTCTCTCTGCTTGAAAATGAATAAATAAAATTTAAAAAAAAATCATGAACCAAAAAACCCTTCTCCAAAAAGATTGACATATCGTCATGAATTTTATATGTTAGATAAAGCAAACATGCAAAAGGAGAACGGCATTAGACATCTCAGCAACGCTGGAAGTTAGAACACAATGAAACAATGATCATTCCTAAACTGCCATCTAGATGGATTTCCAGTCTTGAATTCTACAGAAACCACAAAGAATGTGGAAGGGTAGAGTCGATGCAGGAATGAGTAGTTACTTGGGTAGGCACTAATTCAGAAGCTAGGGTGCTGGAAGTTCAAGGGTCTCGCTCTAGCCCAGGCTGACCTGAAATTCACTCTGCAGTCTCAGGGTGGCCTCGAACTCACAGCAGTCCTCCTACCTCTGCCTCCTGAGTGCTGGGATTAAAGATGTAAAATCTTGATTCTGTTTTGCTTCTTTCTCTCTTGTAAAGCTTATTGGTGGGTGCTGAGCCCCTTCTGCCCTGTCACCAAGACAAGCAAGACATGACTAGTTTCCCTTTTTGAAATAGAGACATGGGCATACATGGCTACCTTGCGAGGATTGATGATTGGTCTAGAATTCTACTTCTCCATATCTTAATGGAGTCATTTTTTAAACATTTATTTGTGAGGAGAGAAAGAGAGTATAGGCTCTTCCTGCCACTGCAAACAAATTCCAGATACATGTGTCACTTTGAGCATCTGGCTTTATGTAGGTACTGAGGTATTGTATGGCAAATGTCCACATTGACAGGTGTAAACTACTTCCAGATTTATCGGAAGCAGCTGGGTCAACTCGCCAGAGAAGGTGTGGGAGCGTCATCAGACCTCCACCCGAGATCCAGGCACCCCTGCGCCAGCTGTGCGCAACAATGCACAAGGTCTGGGGACCTCAGGGGGAGGCAGAGTATGTAGAGAGGGAAAAATCAAGGAGCAGTGAGCTCCATCGAGGTGGTTTCTTGGGGGTCTCATGCTCTGTAAGTGACCCCCCACCCAGAGGCTGAGGGAGGGTCATCTGCCAGGATAATCCTGACATAGTGAGCCCCACTGGAGTGCTGCTCTGGGGTCCCATCCTTCTGGACAGGGACAAGGGGCTTCTAGAAGTGTCCACAGGGACGTCATCATTCAGGGTGGGGTGAGACTTCTCTGTGGTGTGGCTGCTCTGGGGTCCCCATGCTCTGTAAGGAAGCACTCACCCTGAGGCTGAGGGAGGAGCAGCCCAGGAGTAATGTTTTATTTTGTTTTGTTTTTGAAGTCAGTCTCTATTTTTTTATTATTAAGTAGAAACTTTGTATAGACAAAGTGAATTGGTACCATCATTTCCTCCCTGTCCCCACTGCACTGAGGGCCCTCCTCACTGGAATTGCTGGTGTTCACCATGGGCTTGTGAGTTATGACCTGTGAGAGCAGCAATCCCTCAGGATATTCCATCCCACCCTGTGGCTCTTACAGTCTTTCTGCTCCCTCTTCCGCAAATTTCCCTTAGCCTTGGTGGGGTGTTTTAAGTCAATTTTTCCATTAAGCTCTCAGCAGCTTCTGGATTTCTACTTTGGTACATTTTGAGTCTCCTCAGTGTCCGTCACCATCACCGTGGTGCAGGTTGTCAGGCTCATGGTGGAAGCAGCACTCTTGCTCATCTTTCCAATTCCAATTCACCTGGGCCCTGGCTGATGTGTGAGTGGTGGTTCCTCTTCTGCCAGGGAGTCAGCTATCATCTCTTGTCTTGTTGATAGGTTTTGGTTTCCTGGGCTCTCTGCCTTCTGAAAAAGAAGAACAGGTTCTCCAATGGAGAGTGAGTTCAGCATGGGTTAAATGGGATAAGCATTGTTAATTTAAAGAGATTTTGATGAGTTTAGCCTCTCTATTTAGGCCCAAGACTAGTGGAAGCTCTCACTGGAGTCCAGATTCTTGATCTCCATAGGAGTCTGACTTGGTTCTCAGTTCTAGCTATGGGTTCCTTCCCATTGAGAGGATCTCTTAGCCAATCAGAGAGCCATTGGTTACCCACCTAGTCTGGGTGCCACTATTACACAGGTGTGTAGATCTTGTCATGCCAGTTGCTTTCATATATCAGAGATTCTTCTTGTTCACAATGTTGTTGGCCATTTTCCCCCGCACTATAAGGGCAAACCATCTGGGAACTGGCTTCCTTTCAGGTTCCAGGAGGATTTTTTTTTTTTGTGGTTTTTCTAGGTAGGGTCTCGCTCTAGTCCAGGCTGACCTGGAATTCACTATATAGTCTCAGGGTAGCTTGAACCCCCGGTGATCCTCCTCCTGAGTGCTGGGATTAAAGGCGTGCGCCACCACGCCCGGCCAGGAGGATCTTTTGATGTTGTGTGACAGCAGCCTGTGGTGACTTCAGCAATAGGGTCTTATCTTTTACCTCATGTGGGTAATCAAATGCTTTGACATAAGTCTGTCTTTCAATGTGGTTTGTAACCGATTTCTGCCCTGGGAGTTTCAAGCCAGAGTACAATGTTTTAAGGGTAGGCTTCATTCCACTCTCTCCATGGCCTTTACCAGATGATCCCCCATACTCCTTTGGAGGGTTATGTTTTTTAGTCTGCTATCCATGAACAAAGTTTCTATGGTACCAATTCATTTCGGATTTATTTTTGTGTGTATCTGAGCCCTATTTGGGGTGAAGATATGTGTTTGAGTCTCCCCAGAGGAAAAGTTTCCCACAATAGGAAGAACCAAACTCAGGTTAGCAGACTTTGAAAGCAAGCACCTTTGACCACTGAGCCATCTCCTCAGCTCTCAATCTAGTCATTTTATTTTATTTTTAAATATTTTATTTATTAATATTCAAGCAAAGATACAGAGAGAGAGAGAGAGAGAGAGAGCGCAACATGGCCACCACCTTGTGGGTCTGGCTTATGTGGGTCCTGGGGAATTGAACCCGGGGCCTTAGGCACTGTAGGTAAGTGCCTTAACCGCTGAGCCATCTCTCCAGCCCCTCAATCTAGTCATTTTAAAGATCAATTTATTTCTTTAGTCAGAAAGCCATGTAAACCCCAAGACCAAGAAACTCATTGGCAACCTACTTTCTGGGATCCTTCTCTGTTGCAAAGAGCTTTTTACTCTTGCTTCATTTACTTTTCTTTTTAAATTATTATTATTATTTTGTTGTTGTTTTTCAAGGTAGCGTCTAGCTCTAGCTGAGCCTGACCTGGAAGTCACTCTGTATCTCCAGGTTGGCCTTGAACTCCGGGAGATCTCTGCCTCCTAATGCCCAGATAGAGATCAGGTAATATGATAAGTGCATGGCATATTTAATATCATAAGAAACTGTCAGTCTTATTTCCATCATTATTGTATTATTTTGAATTCTCATTAAAAAAAATAGACAAAGCCAGGTGTGGTGGTACATGCCTTTAATCCCAGTACTTGGGAGGCAGAGGTAGGAGGATCACCATGAGTTTGAGGCCACCTTGAGACTACATAGTGAATTCCAGGTCAGCCTGGGGTTAGAGACCCTACTTTGAAAAACTCAGTGGTTAAAGGTGCTTTTGTGCAAAGCTTACTAGTCTGGATTCGATTCCCCAGTACCCGTGTAAGGCCAGATACACAAAGTGGTGCATATGTCTGGAGTTTATATTTGCAGCAGCAAAAGGCCCTGGCATGTTCATACTCACTCTCACAAATCAATAGAACTTAAAAAACACATAAACACAGGAATCCAGCTGCTCTGTAGTTTTGTATCCTTTTTATTTGTTTATTTTTTTTTTCTAAGTGAGGTCTCACTCTAGCCCAGGCAGGCCTGGAACTCACTCTGTAGTCCTAGGCTGGTCTCAAACTCACAGTGATCTTCCTACCTCTGCCTCCCCAGTGCTTAGATTAAAGGCGTGCGCCACCAGGACAGGCCATTCTTGTTTCTTAATGTGATTTTATTCACATTTACCACTGGCTAATGAAGTTGAACACTTTTTTAAGGTAGATAAATGAATTTTTTTTTTCGAGGTAGGGTCTCACTCTAGCCCAGGCTGACCTGGAATTCACTATGTAGTCTCAGGGTGGCCTTGAACTCTCGGCGATCCTCCTATCTCTGCCTCCTGGGTGCTGGGATTAAAGGCATGCGCCACCACGCCCAGCTAGATAAATGAATTTAATAAAAACATTCACAGCAGGGCTTGGAGAGATGGCTCAACAGTTAAGAAAGCGTGTTCTCTACAAACATGAGGGCCAGAACGAATCCAAGACTGCTGTGTGTGATTCCCTAGAACCCATGTAAATAGCTGGGCATGACCATCGGGTCCTATGTGAAGCAGAGACGGGAGAGTCGCTGGGGCTCCAGAATTGGAGAAGAGACTCTGCCTCAAGGAAACAGATTGAGCAGTGGAGGAGGACACCTAGCTTCCTCCTCGGACCTCCATGTACATGCCCACACCACATCTGCACACATATTTGCATATACCGCATGCATGCAGCACATACCATATCACACCTATCACACGTCTGCACCAAATTTCACGGTAGAATCCAAGAATTGAGTATATGGATATTCTCTGCTAGAGTTCTTCCATCTTTGCTGTTCGAATTCTTTCACAATAAGATGGGGAGGAATATGCCTGAGTTTAGACCCGCTCAGCTACCCAGGGGGCTAGCTGCCTAAGTTCCCTATGGTCCCCAAATTCTTTCATTCCTTATGACAAGGAACACAAGGGTGGCCACCACAGAAAGCTGAGCTACCATGACTTTGCTACTAAAAATGGTTAAGCTCAATAAATAAAAATATTTTAAGCCGGGCGTGGTGGCGCACGCCTTTAATCCCAGCACTCGGGAGGCAGAGGTAGGAGGATCACCATGAGTTCGAGGCCACCCTGAGACTACATAGTGAATTCCAGGTCAGCCTGGGCTAGAGTGAGACCCTACCTTGAAAAACCAAAAAAAAAATTTTTTTAAATAGTTAATCTCATAGTGGAGTGAAACAGAACTATAATACAGTCTGTGACTTGAGACCAGATGCCAAGGAGTCAGACCTTGAAGGGTTTCTTTTTAATATTTATTTGAGAGAGAGAGACTGAATATGGGCACACCAGGGCCTCCTGTCAATACAAACTCCAGAAATTCATGCCACTGTGTGCTTTATGTGGGTGCTGGGAAAGGAACACAGGCTCTCATGCTTTTCAAGCAAGAACCTTTAACTACTGAGCCATCTCGACAGCCCTGAAGTTTTTTGAAACCACATACCTGTTACTGTAATTGTACAGCTATTTTGTTGGTTTATTTTGATTTTGCTTTATAGATCTGTGTCTTTGCTGAGTCATAGTAGGTAATTTTGTCTAGTCATGGTCTGGAATTTTTTTTTTGTTGTTTTTTGAGGTAGGGTCTCACTGTACCTGGAATTCACTATGTAGTCTCAGGGTGGCCTTGAACTCATGGTGAACCTCCTACCTCTGCCTCCTGAGTGCTTGGATTAATGGCGTGTGCCACCACGCCGGGCTAAGATATTGAAAATTTTTATTACCCCAGAAATTTCCCTCAAGTGGCCTCCCCATCAGCCCCACCCACTCTGTCCTCAATCACTGATTTACTTTCTGTCACTCGGTGTTCCTATAAACGGGATCAGACAGTGTGTACTCTTCTGCATCTGGCTTCTTCAGCAGAGTTAATTTTGGTCTTAATTTGCATATTCCTCATTAATAAGTTGGACACCTTTGCCACATTCATTGTTGATTTGAATATTCTTTTTGTAGTGCTTTTTTTTCTATTTTTTCTTTCATTTTTTTGGAGGGGGAGGAGCAGCAGATTGGCCTGAAACTGTGTAGCTGAGGTTGGCTTTGAACTTGTGAAAATCCTTTATGTCTCAGCCTGCTGAGTGCTGGGATTCCTGACACTGTCCTCACGTCCAACGTTTCATGTTGATGTGTGAAATACATTTGGGTAGCATAGATAGGAGTAATAATTTATTTCAAAGAGCTCCTTTCATTCTCTGGCTTGCCTTTTCATTTATTGATTATGTTTTGTTTTGAGATTGTAGTCCAGGCTGGCCTTGACTCGCTATGTCTAGGATAGCCTTGAGCTTCTGATCCCGCTGCCTCCACCTCCCAAGTCCTGAGACTGCAGGCGTGTGCCGCCATGCCCAGTGTCATGCAGTGCTTGGGACCAAACTCAGGCCCCAGCCTGAGAAGTAATTAGTTTTTTTTTGTTTGTTTGTTTTTTCAAGGTAGGGTCTCACTCTAGTCCAGGCTGACCTGGAAGTCACTATGTGTCTCAAGGTGGCCTTGAACTCCCGGCGATCCTCCTACCTCTGCCTCCTGAGTGCTGGGATTAAAGGCGTGCACCACCACGCCCAGCTAGTTTTTTTTTAATTATTTATTTGCTTGAAAGCAGAAAGCAATAGAGAGAGAGACAGAGAGACAGAGAGACAGAGAAGGGGGTGCACCAGGGCCTCCAGTCACTGCAAACGAACACCAGATGCATGTGCCACTTGTGCATCTGGCTTTATGTGGGTACTGGAGAATCCAACTCAGGTTATTAGGTTTTGCAGCAAGTGCCTTAGCCACTGAGCCATCTCTGCAGCCCATTAATTACTTTTAATACAGTAATTACTTTCATTTACTCACCTGTGCTCATTTATGTCACGTGTTTTGCAGGATAAGATTGAGAAATCTTGGCCACTTGGGGGTGTAACTCTGTAGTTCAGCACTTACTTAGCATGCTAGAGCCCCTGGGTTCAATTCTTAGTACTATAACAAGAAAAGAAAAGAAAAAGAAAAGTAGGTGAGAAGCAGATGAGGTAGATGCAGAGGAATCTTCAGAGGGCCAGAAGAGAGAGGTGGAATGTCTGGCCTTTTATGTGGAGCTTCCCAGGGGGAGATGGGGTCAGTGCTCCAGGAAGGAGAGAGGCTGGCTAGGTCTCCGGCTGAGCAAGCCCTTTAGGGAAACTAGGGCTTTGATGACCCCAGTTTTGGCCAGATGGGAGGTGGAAGAGGCTCTGAGACTCTTTAACACCTGGCATGTGTATCTGGTTTAGTCTCCCCCCCCCCCACAATTTCCCTGTTTTTCTTGTAGAAAGGTTTAGTGTTGATGCAGGAATTTGGGGGCTCAGAGGTCCTCCACATGTATGAATTCCAAGTTTTGGGGTCTTTCCTAATCTTTAATGAACAATAATAAAGAGGGATTCAAAAAGGACAAATTATGAATTATTGAGTTTATTTGGGGAGAAATCATAAATTGTGGAGCTTATTTAAAGGGAATTGGGATCTGGGAAGGAAGGCCAGAATACGTGTTTATGTGGAAGATATAATTAAGATAGACTGAAGTTTTAGGGGAAAAGCCTGGAGTAAAGCTGCAGCCTGCGTGGAGAGCAAGGAAAACTGAAGCTTAGTTAAAGTGGCACCAAGCTGGAGTGAAGCTGTGGGCGGGAAGAGAGCCAGAGGGAGAGGAGACTAGAGAGGGCGCCCACTGGTGTAAATACATGTGGTGGACTGAAAACTGACACGAGGGCCCAAGGCCACAGGGCCAAAGCTGGAAGCAAGGGAACGAGGGTCCCAGGAAGTGGAGAAGCAAGGAAAGAGACCCAAGAGGGCATGGCCACCGCCTTTATAGTTGGATTCAGGTGGGCAGGGAAAAGATCAGATTGGTTAAGAAATCCAGGGGAAAGATTATCACGTCCACCCACACCTGGGGCTGGGGTCATAGCCACTAGGCTGTGGACACAGAGTTCCAGTTCTGTCAGGCGTTTCCATGCTTGTGCCAGGAGGAGATGGCACGTCCTGATTCCCTCTGGGCCTCAGTCCCTGACTGAGCTGCTTAAATAAGCTGGCTTTCTCCTGATTTGTCTCAGTGTCATTTTGGTTACACTCAAAGGCTGTTTGAATTTTGATTTTTGGAGATCTTTGTGTTTGTGACGGTCTCAGGCTGGCTTTGAACTCCCAATCCTCTGACTTCAGCCTTCCAAGATGGAGTCCCAAGGTGGGTCACCACACAAGGCTTCTTGAGGGTTTGTTGCTGTTGTTATTTTTGAGGTAGGGTCTCACTTTAGCCCAGGCTGACGTGGAATTCACTATGTAGTCTTGAAGCAGTTAGGGTGACTGGGCCCTGAAACAGCAAGAATGTCTTTGGGCCTCTCCTTGCAGTCTCTGCTTTGCCAGAGGAGAGAGTCAGCCTAAAGGAGTTCCCTAGATCTGTTCTTCCATGAACAACCTCCCTGGGAGGAAGTTCCCCTTTCCTAGAATTGAAATCATGGCATTGTGGGTGGGCAAAAGCCCAGCTCCTGGGTTTGTTTTTGAGGCCTGGGATCACATGTCATCTAGGCAGGATCAAACCCTCGACCTCCCTGCCCTGGCCTCCTGAGTGCAGGGGTGGGGGTGTTACAGGCATGCGCACGATGCTGAGCTCCCTAACGTTTTGTAAAAGATTTTCTATTGTAAAGAAGTAAAAGATAATTTTCTTTCTCTCCCTTCCTTTTTTGTTTTTTGTTTTTTTTTTTTTTGCAATGAGGACCACACTAGCTGCAAGTTTTCAGCAATCCTCCTGCCTCAGCCTCTCAGGTGCAAGAATTTCACTAAATCCAGCTAAGGCAAATTTTTTGTCTGTTTGTTTGATTTAGGCAGGATCTCACCAGAGCTACTCTGTAGCATTGGTTGGCTTTGAACTCATGTCAGTCCTACCTCAGCCTTCTAAGTGCTGTCATTTCTTCTCAGCACTATAGTGTCTTTTGAGTTATCCCAGTGGTCACTGTTAAAATGGAAATGACCACGAGAGACCACTCTGAAAGGAAAGGTTTTAATAGGAGGAAAAGCGAGCTGCCGGGCTATTTTCACCAAAGGTGGCGAAAGAAGTGCCCATGGCAGGGTCAGATCAGGGCTTTTAAAGGGGAAAATGTTCAGGTTGGGGTCCAGGTGGTCATATGAGGTTGGGTGGAGGGCCCAGGCGGTCACATGCTCTCAGGATCAGGAAGGATCGGGAAGGACAGTCCCTCGGGCCAGACTGAGATACAGCAGGTGTGGCTCTTGTTTAGGGGGGAGTCTTTATCTGTGACTCTTGTTGATACTTCTCTTGAGGCTGGTTGGGGAAGAGGATCAAGGTGTAGCCTGAAATTTGACCTAACAGTCACCACCATCTGAACAAGAGAAGCTTCTCTAGCCCAAAGTGAGAGTAGCATTATGATCATTTTTATAAAAGTGCTTATAAGGCAGTTTGGTGGGTATAATATATGTATTTAGCCAGACAAAAGCGCAGGCTTCGCTGTCCTAGGATTCATGACCTGCTATAGGCTTTTGACTAGCTCTTCAGTACCAGGCATGTGTTCCCTCCCATAGAGTGGGCCTCAAAGTCTAATTAGAGAACAATTGGTTTCCCCCACAATAGACGTGCCACTATTGCCCCAGTTGGCCCATTTTGCCTGGCTGGCCAGTCTTCAGGTTTGCAAGGTCCGCTGCTGTTCACCACCGTTGATGACTTCTCTCTCCCATAGGGCTGCACAGTGTAGCTGTTTCCAACTTTCTGTCAGCTGGTTAACAGGGAGGAGGTGTCCAGCTCAAATCCAGCTTGATTTCTCAGTGACCTGCAGTCCAAGCGTACGTGGTCTTCAGCAGTAGGGTCTTACCGTCTCATTCTGTTGCAGCCCCAGCATTTATAAATTTCTTTTTTGCATGCATAGTATGTGTGGTGTATGCATTTGTATGTGCCAATGTAACACCTGTGTGATTGCCTGTGGTGCTCCATGTGAGAGCCTATAGAGGCTAGTTTCCATGGTACTATTTGCTGTACACTTGGTACACTTGGGGAAAAGGGCCTTTAGGACACACCTATATTCTCCTTCTGAAGTGTTTCAAAAAGGGTTGAAAAGAAAGCTCACTTCCTGGTTCTTCTCCCCTGAGAACAAAGGACAAATGGACAGTCTTCCAGAAGGAAGTGGGCTAGTTTGACACCTTGTCTGGAGCATCCTGGAGCACACAGTGCCTTCGCATGTTGACTGACCAGTCATAGACTGTGGATGGGAGGGATTCCCTTAATGAAAACCTGGCTTCAGTGCACTGGATCTCCAGCTCGGGATCTTCACATGAGGAGTCAACCACTTTGGCTTTTGAATAAACTTTGCTCTGCTTTATCTTTAAGGAAACTAAGTGTTTGTAAGGAGAAAATGTCCTTTGAGCCTGTAAGACAGAGCCTGGGCCTTCCCTGCCTCTCGCCTCCTAAAGGAGTACCAGCTTTCCTAGAAACCTGGTGATGTGTTTAGACACTGGTGGGTGGCTCTGCCTTTTCTCAAGTTCTATCTCTGTAAACTCTATAATAAAATCTCTCTAGGGGGCCAGGAGTAGTGGCCCAACCCCTTTAAAATTTTTTGACAACATCCATAATTATAGACAATAAACCAGGATAATTCTCTCCCCACCCCCAATTTCCCTCTCTCAAATCCACTCTCCATCATATCTCCTCCCCCTTCCAATTAATCTCTATTATATTTCAATGTCATTATCTTTTCCTTACGTTATGAAGGTCTTAAGTAGGTAGTGTCAGGAACTGCAAAGTCATGAATATCAAGGCCATTTTGTGTCTGGAAGTTTGCATTGTAAGTAGTCCTACCCTTCCTTTGGCTCTTATAATCTTTCCACCACCTCTTCTACAATGGACCCTAAGCCTCTGGAGATGTCATAGAGATGTCCCAGTGCTGAACACACCATTGTCACTTCTCAGCACTGTGGTATCTTTTGTGTCATCCCAGTGGTTACCACCATTTAAAAATAGATTCTCTAGCCAAAAGTGAGAGTAACACTAATATATGGGTATGCACATTAAAAAAGTGCCTATAAGACAGTTTTGGGGACATAATATATGCATTTAGCCAATCAGCAGTCTTTACTCCCCCAGGGCTCATGACCTCCCCCACTATAGGGTTTTTTACTAGGTCTTTAGTACCAGGAATGCATTCCCTCCCATGGAGCAGGCCTCCAGTCCAATTAGAGAGCACTTGGTTTCCCCCATAACAGACATGCCACTATTGCCCCTGAGTTGGTACATTTGAGCTACCTGGCCAGTCTTAAGGCTTGCAAGGTCCACTGATGACTTCTCTCTCCCACAAGGCTGCATGCAGTCATGGCTTTTTACTGCCTTTTGTCAGGGGGTTAACAGGAAGGTTTCCAACTCAATTCCAGCTTGATTTCCCAGTGACCTGCACCCAAGCCTGTGTGGTCTTCAGCAATAGGGTCTTACCATCTCATTCTGGTGAGCAACCAAGAGCCATGACAATGGTCTTAGTATTTTAGGGGCTTTAGGAACCTCCCTGGCCAACAACTCACTGGAAGGTATCCCATCCCTGGCACTGAAATTTTTCTAGCAATAATCTATGGCTTCTGGGTGTGCCATATTCCAAAGAAGTAGGTTTCTATATGGTTTATTCTAAAACTCTTAAATTTTTAACCCTCCTCCTATCCTTTCTTTACTCAATCCCTTCCCCATCCCCTATTTAGGCCTAGTAATCTGTTCATTTACTTATATACAATACACTCCCCTTGAGTCTTGCCTCTCCTCACTCCCTTACAGCCCCTGTCTAGCTTTCTGGCCTCTACTACTGACTTTTATTCCTACTCACATACAGATCTAAACATTCGTCCACACATGAGAAAGAACATGCAGCATTTGGCTTTCTGGGCCTGGGTTCCCTCACTTAGTGTAATCCTTTCCAGATCCATCCATTTCCCTGCAAATTTCATAATTTCATTTTTCTTTACCAGAGAAGAGAACTCCATTGTATAAATGAACCACATCTTCACTATCCATTCTTCAGTTGAGGGACATCTAGGTTGGTTCCATTTCCCAGCTATTGTAAATAGAGCCGCAATAAACATGGAAGAGCAAGTATCTCTAAGGTAGTGAGCAGAGTCACTAGGAGAGGGGGGAGAGGGGAGAGGAAAACTTGGTTGCTCCACACAGGTAAGCACCCTGGATGAAGATGGTATCCTCAGAATTTGAAGCTGCACTACACCAGTGCTATCTCCCTTCCAGCACCTTCACCCTGTGTGCCCATCACCCTCCAAAGTTTCCTGTGGAGCAGGTCTCCAGGTACTGAGCATGTCCAGGTGGAATGGGTGTAAAGACCTCTCCACTGCCCTGCACTTCTGGCCTGGTTTTGCATAAATTAAGATAGGCAGGAATTTGTTGTAAACCTAAGATCCTCAGAGCAATCTCTTCAGGTTCTGTTGATCCAGTGATCCATATATTGGTCTGCCCTTGGCCATGGAAGTCTTCCAAAGTTCTGCAGAGTAATCAGCTTCAGTGGTGGGCAACTTGAATTTGAATGCATAAGATTATTAAAATCATGAACATCTGGGTTTGTATTCTGTTGTTTTGAGAGGTAAGGGGCCAATGGGACACCTGTCTGTCCAGTCAGTTTGACCAAATCATCTTGGGTATTAATGTGGTGCTAAATGCTGAGATACATTCCTTCTGTTCCTACTTTCTTTAGGACTTTTACCATGAAGGGCTGTTGCATTTCATCTAACGCCTTTTCTGTATCTATTGAGATGCTGGTTGTGTGGCTGCTAGAAGTTTTGGGTCTCTCCTGCTTCTCTGCTGGGGCTAATGTCTTACACACCTTCACTCTTTGTAGAAGAGCGTATTCTGCAGTTTTTCTGCCTCTCCCCTCCCCCCAGGTTGCTGCCACCATTTTAAACAGAGTCACCCACGCCTTTAATCCCAGCATTCAGAAGGCAGAGGTAAGAGGATTGCTATGAGTTTGAGGCCAGCCTGGGACTACGGAGTGGGTTTTGGATCACCCTGGCCTAGAGTGAAACCTTACCTTGGGGGAAAAAAAAAGAATGAAGCAAAAAGAATATTAGGTCTGAAGCCGGGTGTGGTGGTGCACGCCTTTAATCCCAGCACTTGGGAGGCAGAGGTAGGAGGATCGCCGTGAGTTCCAAGGCCAGCCTGAGACTACAGAGTGAATTCCAGGTCAGCCTGGGCTAGAGCGAGACCCTACCTTGAAAAAGAAAAAAACAAGAATATCAGGCCTGAAGAGATGGCTCAGTGATTAAGGTGTGTGCCTGGAAAGCCTAACCACCAGGGTTCAATTCCCCAGTACCCATGTAAAGTCAGATGCACAAGGTGATGCATGCATTTGGAGTTTGTCTGCAGCAGCTAGAGGCCCCAGCATACCCATTCTCTCTATGTCTATGTCTGTTCTCTCTCTGCTTGCAAATAAAATAAAAATATTTTTTTAAAATAATAAAGTCTAAGGCTGGGCGTGGTGTTGCACGCCTTTAATCCCAGCACTGGAGAGGCAGAGGTAGGAGGATCACCATGAGTTTGAGGCCAGCCTGAGAGTACATGACTACATAGTGAATGCCAGGTCAGCCTGGTTAGAGCGAGACCCTACCTTGAAAAACCTAATAATAATAATAAATAATAAAGTATAAACTTTATCCTCTCGGGTCTATAGATTTCATTCGTGGAAATTCACAAGACAAGAACCCAGAGGCCACTGCTCCCCTGGAAGTTTTATGTGGTTGTGAGCTGCTGGCACCTAGCTACCATCCAAGAACTGAGAAAAGCTTCATTGTTCTCAGAGACCTCCCACATTCCCATATACCACATGGACTTGCCCTCAGAAGCTAGGGGAGAACACTGGGTGTCCCCTTCCATCATTTCACCACCTAACTTCCCTTCTGAAGGAGTCTCTTCCTGGTTGCGGAGCTCCTGTCCACATGCCCCAGCAATCCTGTCTCTGCTCCCCACAGGACTGGGGCTACAGGTAGACGGGGCAATGCTCAGCTGTTTAGGTAGCTTCTGGATATTATAACTCAAACTGTCTCAGGCCCTTACACTTGTGCAGGAAGCACACTTAACTGCTGAACCACCTCTACAGCCTGACATTTAAGATGGATGTCACACCTGGATATAGCAGATAATACCTCAGTCCTATGGGAGATGGATGTCATGAATGATGATAAACAGTTGTGAAATTTGCAAGCCTTGGGCTGGAGAGATGGCTCAGTGGTTAAGGCACTTGCTTCCAGTGCTTAAGGCCCCAGGTTCAATTCCCCAGGACCCACATAAACCAGACCCACCAGGTGGTGGCCCTGGTTCTCTCTCTCTCTCTCTCATCTCTCTGTTTGAAAATGAATAAATAATTTTTTTTTGGTTTTTCAAGGTAGGGTCTCACTGTAGTCCAGGCTGACCTGGAATTCACTATGTAGTCTCAGGGTGGCCTTGAACTCATGGTGATCCTCCTACCTCTGCCTCCCGAGTGCTGGGATTAAAGGCATGCGCCACCACGCCCGGCTAAAATATTTTTTATAAAAGAAATTTGCAAGCCTTAAGATTGGTTTGACAGGCCAAATGAGCCAACTGGTACAATAGTGGCATGTCTGTTATGGGGGAAACCAACTGCTCTCCAATTGGACTGGAGGCCTGCTCCATGGGAGGGAATTTATGCCTGGTACTGAAGACCTGGTCAAAAGTCTATGGTGGGGGGGGGGAAGGTAATGATTCCTAGAGGAGTAACACCTGCTGTTGTCTGACTAAATGTATATATTATACCCAACAAACTGCCCTGTAAGCACTTTTTAAAATGTGTATATCCATATATTTTGGTTAGAGCAGCTTCTCTTTTTCAGATGGTGGTGACCATTAGGATTACTCAAAAGCTAACAAAGTGTTGAGAGGAAGTGACAGTGGAGTGTTCGGCACTGAGACGTCTCTATCACACCCTCCAAGGCACTGGAGGGTGATCCATTGCAGAAGAGGTGGCAGAAAGAATGTAAGAGCCAAAGGAAGGGCAGGACTGCTTACAATGCAATTTTCCGGACACAAAATGGCCTTGATATTCATGACCCCACAGTGCCTGACACTACCTTCATAAGATCTTCATGATGGGGGGAAAAGATGATGACATCAAAAGAGACTTATTGGAAGGGGAAGGGGATTCTATGGAGGGTGAATTTGAGGGGAGGAGAAAGGGGTTTGCGGAAAAAATTATCATGGTTTGTCTACAGTTATGGAAGCTGTAAATAAAAAGTTAAAAAATAGTTCAGGCTTCAAGCCTTGAAGCTGGCTTGGGATGCTACAGAAGCCTTACAGAGAGGTGCTCTGTCCCTGATGTTGATGAGAAAGCCAGCAGGGACTGCATATCCACCATATTTCAGTTCAAAGGTGTTTCTCATCATGAGCATGGCCACTTACTTTGAAAACTAAGAGGGGATTATTTTGTGTTAAACAAACCTGAATCCAGAAAAAGTGTTATTATTTTTGTTTTATTTTTATTATTTTAAGTATTTTAATTTTTTTTTTTTTTGGTTTTTCGAGGTAGGGTCTCACTCTAGTCCAGGCTGACCTGGAATTCACTATGTAGTCTCAGGGTGGCCTCGAACTCACAGCAATCCTCCTACCTCTGCCTCCTGAGTGCTGGGATTAAAGGCGTGCGCCACCACGCCCGGCAGTATTTTAATTTTGTTTGCAAAGAGAGACAAGGAGAATGGGACTGGAGAGATGGCCCAGCAGTCAAGGTACTTGCTGGCAACCCCTAACACCACCACCTAGAGCCAGGTGCACAAAGTGGCGCATGCATCTGGAGTTCATTTGCACCAGCTGTAGGCCCTGGTGTGCCCATTCTGTCTCTCTCTCCCCCTTGCAAATAAATTATATATATATATATATATATATATATATATATATATATATATATATAGAGAGAGAGAGAGAGAGAATATGAATGGGAGTGCTAGGGCCTCCAGCAGCTGCGAAAGAACTTCAGACATGGCTGGGTGTTTAATCCCTGCACTCAGAAAGCAGAGGTAGGAGGATTGCTGTGAGTTCGAGGCCACCCTGAGACTACATAGTGAATTCCAGGTCAACCTGGGCTAAATTGAGACTCTGCCTGGGAAAACCAAAAGTTGTCCAGGCAGGGGAGATGGCTCATCAATTAAAGCAATTTGCAGCCAAGTGTGGTGGCACATGCCTTTAACCTCAGCATTTGGGAAGGGAGTTCGAGGTCAGCCTGGGACTACAGAATGAGTTCCAGGTCAGCCTTGGTTAAAGTGAGACCCTACTGTGAACCCCTCAAGAAAAACCATAACAAAAAGCACTTGCTTGCAAAGTAAGCTCACCCTGGTTCAATTCCCAAGCTTCCCATATAAGCCAGATGCAACATGTCATGCAACTGTCTGGAATTCATTTGAGGGCAAGAGGCCCTGGTGACCCTCCCTACCACATGTGCAAATAAATGAAACTTTCAAAAAATTTGGGGTTCAGAGGTATACTCCAGGTCTGTGACCCCTAACTTTTAGATTCTTACCCATTTTTTTTTTTTTTGGTTTTTAGAGCTCTAGTTCAGGCTGACCTGGAATTCACTATGTAGTCTCAGGGTGGCCTTGAACTCAAGGCAATCCTCCTACCTCTGCCTCCCGAGTGCTAGGATTAAAGGCGTGCCCCACCACACCCAGCTCATAGATTCTTACCCATTTTAACAAAGAATTGAGATGACAGATTTTGAGAAGGTAAATTATGAATTATGAGGTTTATTTTAGGGAGAATTGGTATCCCGTGGGAGGCTAGAAAGACGAGGCCAGAAGGGAATTCCCCTCCTTGTCTGGCTGGGAAGGGAGATGGGAGGAATGGGGCAACAGGGAGGTCTCCCGACAGAAGAAACCCATGGGAAGGGCTTATTTGAGAGCCTGTGCCAAAAGATTTAGAACACACACACACACACACACACACACACACACACACACACACACACACACACACGGTCACAAGCATAAGACCTTCACCTTCACAGAAGACAAAGCCAAGAGGCTG
>PVHP010036607.1:0-17816 GCA_004024765.1 Zapus hudsonius | reverse complement strand
CAGCCCCAGGTCCCGGCCACTGGTTCCTTCCCTCACTGAGCTGTTGACCAAAGTGACCCATGAGGTTACAAAAACAAGACAGAATTCTGTCAAGGCTCTTGAACGCCCTCCCCAGGCCTGAGGCAAAACCCTGTTGCTGAAGAAACCACAGAATACCATCGTTCAGCATCGAGAGACTCTTTGAGGTCTGGAATGGTAAGCAGCCCCCAGATGGCAGTTAGTGCAGTGCTGGAAGGCACTACACAAGCTGCCAGGGGAAGCTGAACGACAGCTGGTGTAAACAGACTACTGACATGAAACACAGTCTGAGGCCATGAGTAGGCTGACCACACCTCCTATGGGGAGAGAAAAGGAAACCAAGAAAGGAGCAATTGTGCAATGGAGGAGCCTGGGCCTGGGGGAGACAATGAACAGCTATTAAATTCGGCCAAATATTCCACTCAGTGAGGGGGATCCCTTGATTGGAACCGGGGATTCAGGGCGATATGCACCGGATCCCATACTCTTGGGCTCCCAAGAAAAGATGCACTATGTGAGTGTCTGCCGGGGAGGCTTTTGAAAATAGAAGCTAGGTAATCCAGATTGTTGTATATTTGTTAACCGATACTGACCTCATTCTCCGATGGAGATTCTGTTTGTATTTTTCAGGATACAGCGAGGGAGCTGTGGCCCATATAACCCTACCAACCGACTACAGGCAGAAAGCTGAGATCCTGGCATGAGATGAGCCACCACAGTCATACGGGGGAGGATCCACATGGAACCCCACAGAGAATGATTGGATGAACAGTCATAGCCATTCAATCAACAAAAGATAAGCCAGTGTGACAGAAACCAACGAATATCGACACAAAAACCCCTAAGCTCACAACACCAAATCAGCCTCAATACTCGCCCACCATGACTCAGGGAACTGAGCGGAAGAGGGGGAAGAAAGATTGTGAGAGCCGTGGTGGGGGAGAATAGCAGAGACTTGGCAACCCTCAGTAACTACACACTTGAGACATGAGAACCCGGCTGAAGACTGGGCTATCCATGGTCCCCTACCACAAAGACTGATACAGACGGCCCATGGAGCAGGATATCCAGCTGACTGGGGGTGGGGAGGGGGGACAAGGGGGAATTGGCGATAACAACTCATGGTTGGCCCATTAAACAATGTAACTCATTATGGACAATAAAGAAAAAAAAAGAGATTAACCAGACACATAATGTTTTTTCCCCCAGTTTGTCTTGGGGAGGGATTATAAAAAGTCTCTCCTTTTGTAAAGAGCATCTCTACCGATAAAATTCCTAGTAGTTTGCCAAAGTACATGCCAAGTCCACAGGTGCCTGAAGATTTTCCATTCACATAGAACAAGAGGGAAAGATCCCTAAGTTTTTCAATCTTTCTGCCTCAGCAGTCATCACTACTCACCACATCCTTGGTTTTAGCAGTTTTTTGTTCCTTTGCCCCATCCCCACTCCTGAACCACAATACTCAGAGCCAATAATAAAATCTATCTTTATGCACCAACCAAGGCATGAGCCCAGAACCTCTGTTTCTGAGGACTTCTAACAGTTACCCGCTCTTGATTTCAGATCATTTCAGTTCTGCTCTTATGTTCAAGTTCCTTCGTGAGGTTTCAACTCTACTTAGTGCTAAATTGAAGTGTGGATGCACTCACGTCCTCTGGCACCAACCCCGTGCATTCCTAGACTAAAGAGAAGTCCCCAAACCTCCATCTTGGGTTTGTAACGTGGTACACACAGTATGCCAGTATTGCAGAACCATCTATGATAGTCTAAGTCCCAACATCTATGTGTCCACACTCATGTCGCTTCTGATGCCTCATCTTCCTTCCTACCCTATGTACTTACTTCAAGTTCTTTGCTTAGCACCACCTTTGAGTGTTTTACCTGACTTACAGACATCATTAAGCCAGTTTTCATCACATCTGCTACAGGTTCTACGATGCTTCCTGTCTCTGTCATTTAAGACTCATCAGAGTTAGGAAAGTCCTCCTGGTTCCACCAATAACCAGCGCTTTCAGAAAGGTCTCCCCAACTTGGAAATCAATCCCAATAGATTCATTTCTCTGAGCCACACTAACTCAGGATTACAAATATGCCAGTGCCCGGCTCACCACTGAAACATATTTCCATGATGTTTAAAGATGGGGCAGAGGAAGTGTCAGGAAGTGGGCAGCATACTTTGTTCACATTAACCTGGAACCATCAGAGAAAGGACCCTGGCAAACAGGATCCCCTTTTTTTTCCAAGGTGACCTTCAAATTGCTATGTCTACCTCACTGGGCAGCAGATGTAGCTACCACAGCCCAGAGCCATGGTTGGGCAGGGTCACAGATGCAGTCTGGCTTCATCCTTCGGCCCTGGGGAGAGGCCACCAGGTCTAGAAGGAAGAAGCATCTGCTCTTGCAGAAGTACCCAAGGACTCCCAGCCAAGGTTATTCTTGTCACCAATGCCCACAGGATCAGGCCTACCACCACAATGCCCTTCAAATATGCTCCAGCTTAGCAACTTTTACAAGAGAATTCTGTTGCTTTCACCCTCAGGAGATCATTTTTTTCTTTCCTATCGGAATCAGTCATCTAGGTGAATGTCCAGAAAGCCTGACCTTTCGATTTGCTCTATGAAATCAAGCTAAAGATGACATTCTGACTAAGTTTCCCAGAAAAGAGCAAATAATGAAGAAAATTCTATGCATCTTGCTTCTGTTTATCTTTGGACTCTCCAGAAGGGTGTCTATTCCATTAACCCTGGGATTTTTGTCTCAAATAGGTTCTGGCATGGAACCCATATAAGTGTACCTGTGTGGGACCACAGATTTGTGTGTGTGTGTGTGTGTGTGTGTGTGTGTGTGTGTGTGTGTGTGTGTCCGCGAACGCACACATTGAGGAAGGGAGAGGAAAAGAAGGGCTGTGAAGATATTTGATGTCCATCCATGTAAAAGCTGAAAGGAGTGATAATTATAATCGACATTTTGACATTTCTGAAGTCAATTTTTTTTAAATTTCAAAAGAATTTAGTATTTACTCTTTCGCCACAGAATATGCTATGCACAGAGAGATGTACATTTGTTTCTACTCACATTATCTGATGATTAAATAGAAATGAAATGTGGCCATGAGCCATAGACCAAAGCTAGCCAGTGTCTTGTTTTTTATTTTTATTTTTTCTGTGATCTTCAAGCTAAGGATGACCTTACACTTATGTTGGATAGCCAAATATTACATATAAAAATATGTGAGAATCTTTCTGGTACATAGAGCCTGTAAGAGTTACTGTTCATAGCAATAAAAATTTGGTGAGACCTGAGTCATGATGGGACAATTATAATATGAAGACCACATTCTTTGGTTTGGTATGTGTCATGGTTTGATCCGGGTGTCCCCCACAAACAAATGAACGTGTTCTGATTGACTGATCCTCAGCTGATGTCAGTTTGGGTTTTACAACCTCGCTGGAGCTGTGCTGCTGGGAGCAAGCTTATGGGGTTATAAGCCAGCTTCCCCTTGCCAGTGGTTGGCACACCTTCCTGCCACTGTTTGCAGTGCTGTGGTGGAGGTGATGTCCACCCTCTGCTCATGCCATCGTTTTCCCTGCCAGGATGGAGTCTCCCCTTGAGTCCATAAGCCTAATAAACCCTTTCCTCCTCAAGCCACTTTTGTTTAGGTTCTTTCTGCGCAGCAACGAGAAAGCTGACCTCAACAGTACGTGTCCATGTAGCCTATCTGGCTGGAGTTGTTCTGAGTGCTCCAGCCCACATGTTCTTTGCTTCTGGTCAATGGAGCTGTGGGAGCTCAAATCTTTTACCCAAGCTCCTCTAAGTAATGTTCAAAGTCAAGTTCTTCCTTGTCTCTTTATCTTCATATATTTATATCAACCTATATCCTGTATCACTATTTAATTTCATCCATAAACTTGGTCTAAAAATGTCGTTTGTCTTCAGCTAAGAAGTCTGGAAATACTCTAAACCTTTAAAAATAATACTCAGAAGCTTTTAAAAGAAATCACCAAGAGTCAGAACAAAAGTTTAGTAGAGGAAGAACCTCTCCTGTGGGCAAAAATTCCCATGTGGTTTACTTGGAAGGAAAGAGAAGTCTGGGAAGGATTTGCTAGGGTGTGGGGGGAGGTTATGCTTTGGACAAGCAGGGTCCACAGAATGGGGGTGGGAGACACAGTGGGGAAAACTGCTTCTCAAAGCACTGTCCACAGGCTGAATGCCAAGGCAACACTTAGGGGATTGTTATATACGCAGAATCACAAGCCTGTTGTAGACCTCTTGAGGAGACTATTCTAGAGTTTCCATGGGTGATTTGCAGTAACATCCCACCTTTTAAATATCTTCATCATGCCACGGGCATGGGATGCGAAAATGGATGGTTCTGGAACATGAGAAGCTCTCTTGAAACTACCATGCCCTCCTCAATACAATAAATGCAATGATGCCTAACTCTCTTAATGAGTATGTTTGTGAGTTATTATATAGTCAACACACCACAAAAGATTAGTTGCTATCATATAATTAAGTGGGCCACGACACTGTAATAAGTACATGGTGAGGAAAGCCATTTGATGGAGAGCGTTTACTTCACATTTAAAAAAATGCAGCCTGTTATTTTCAGAAAACAATTTGACACTGGCTATAGGAACTCAGTGACCAACTCACACAGAAACACATAATGCATGACTCGGTAAGATTTGAGAAATCCTCTAAACAGTTCTGGACCTGGAGGCACATTCTAATAACAGGGGAAGTAAACAAATTAAAATAAAATACAGATACCCAAAAGTTGTAACACCTGTGGATGCTGGTGTGGGCCTTGTGAGTTCACGGATTATACATTTATTATTTTCCTTCTGATATTCACACATACAGTCAAGGCTGAGAACCACGGACATCGTCCAAACTCTCTTCTTTCCCATTACTCATGCCACAAATCTCTGTTTCCCAAGAAAGAATTCATGCTAAACACATTAGTGAACAGCCCCTTGGTTATGTAGCTGAGCAGAGATCAGGATCCAGGTCTCTATGTCTGTCTTCCATAGTTTTGCACATTGAGAACACACAAGCAGCAGCAGAAACTATTGTTGCCTGGGTCCCATGCTCAGGTTCTGAAGCACTCCTTGAAGACATTAGAGCTCCCCAGCCAATCCCAATGGGCATCCCTGGTACAGAACCTTCTTCCCTTCTAAATTGAATCTGAGTTGGCTTGCAATTCAATTAGACCATTGCCTAGTGAAGGAGTGTTTCCTCCTTCCCCTCAGGCTTGCTTTTGCATGCATCAGCTTTGCTTTCTTGGAGATGATTCTCTTTTCTAGAACTTTCCAAGTTTATCCCGTCCTAAGAAGCACCAGGTGAGTTTGTGAAGCTTGCATTTTGTCTAGAGGTGCTGATTCTGTCTGCCTGAGATAGGCCTGTTTCTAAAAGACTCCCCAGGTCGTATGATATGGTAAGTTTCAGACACCTCTGATCTAAAACAGGACAAATAGCATGAGCTTCATCGGACAACTTCTTAGAGAAACAGACTCTCAGATCCCCACTTCTGAATCAGAAATGCCAGGAATGCAGCCTGTGCTTTAAGTTCTCCACCTCTGGGTGCTGACCCATCTGGAAACCCATGGATCTATCCGTCTCTTAGTCTTCACATAACAAATGGTGCCCTATCTTCCAATATCCAGGCTAATTCCTTAATTAAAATCACACCCATTTTACTTTCTTTTTTAAAAAAAAATATACTCATGTCATGACATTCTCACAAGTCTATAAAAATAAGGCAGTCTGAAAATTTTTCACACACACTCAATTAGAGAGGCCTAATTACTATCATCATTCATGAATATTTTGAGTAAGAGTGAGACCCTGTGATTTCACACCCCAAGCTGATTTTTCTGAGCACCCAGGGCGGGTAACATCAGCTGGGTCATACTGCTTTCACATTCTTTCCATTAAAACACAAATACATAAGCACATGATGGTCATTTTTTTGTCACCTCAAAAGTACTAAGAGGATAAGAAAATATCCCAGAAGTTCTCTGTCTAGGACTCAGAGAACCTGACCTTCCAGAGAGACCAGGGTGCTGAGACACTTTTAAAGTTACCATTGTATTATATTCTCCCAACACCTGCATTCACTCAAGAGTTGGAGTGAATTGGTGTTGGCAATCAAACACATTGTTCAAAGTCTTATACATGTTTTCTCCTATCTTCACAAACCCTCTGATTTAGTCTTATTGTCATTCCATTTTACAGTTGGGGAAACTGAATCAGTAACTTTCCCATGCCAACGCCATAGTCATCAGAAAAGGTTTGATGTCTGCAAGTCTCACTCCAAAGAACATTCTACAGATCCTTACACAATTCACTTTTACTGCCAAAAACAAAACTTAAAAAAAAAAACAAAAAACACCACTTTTTTCTCCATTTTACAGGTAATACACCAGAAGCTAAGAAGGTAAACTGCATTCCCAATCATAGGCAGGAAGTGGTAGGGCCAGTTTTTAATCTGGAGTGGGTCCCCAGGTCCCAGACATGTGTACTGTGTAGAGTATATGGGGTGTTCAAAATGAGATGTGAAAGCTACAAAAACTATATCTTTGTCTCATTTCTTGACTCTTGCTCTTCCCAGAGGATAGGAGACAACCATGAGACAAATTCTCTACCACATAAAACATTTCTGCTCCAGCCTAAAGACTAGAAGATGAAAGAGAAGGTGAAAAAACACAGCTTGTGCTCTCCAGCCAATGACTTGCTCAATCAACATAACTCCCACTATGCGAGGATCTGGACTTCAAATAAAAGACATGATCTATGCCTTTAAGTCACTAACATCTCTGTGGGTGAGCCAGGCCGCCAGGAAATAAGTACAGTCAACCTATTGCCACAGAAGGTTGTGCTGGCTGGAGTGAGAACCATGGGGAGAGATTATTATAAGAAGATTGTGGAGGCAGAAGTTAGGAAAAGTTTGAAAGACATGAGCTCCAAATCTTACAAAAAGGCAGATCCTAGGTAAGCGAAGGAGGTGACAAAAGAGGCAGGGATACAGAGAGGTCATGCCAAAGAGAAGAAACCGTGTGAGCCAGGGGCAGGGAGACAGGATGTGATGGGGGTGGATAATTAGAGTAAGGGGAGAATCCTCTGGGACCCTGACTGGGGATGATAATCATCTTTAAGATGGTAGAAAAACTGTCACTTTCACCTTGAAGCCATGGTCAGGTTTAAAGCAGATGAGAAACTAATGGACAAATGGTTTGGAATGATTATTTAAGACCTGCAGAGAAGATTGTTTGAGAAGGAGACAGAAGTCTGTCTACAGATGTGGAATTTTCTGGAAACAGAACAGAGTATGTGGTGATGTATAATTTTATGAGTCCCTTTTCGGACAGATTTCTGGAGAGCACTGAGAATGAGAGAGGTCTAGTAGATCTCTGATCATGGAGCCAATCACCTGTTCTATCTCCCAAACCAGCATTCCCTATGTGCCTGTGATTCCCTGTAGATTGTCAAGAATTCATCTCCTGTAGGTCACAGGCAACGAGGACTATTGGTACTTTCATAGCCCCTTTCTTAACCAAAAGTCAACTTGAAACCCACATAATCCAGGGATCCTTTCCCCAACAGACCTCATCCCTGTACATTGAGTTCTTACAATATGAGCTACAGATTTTATCCCACAGTTGTACAGAAAGACTACAGTCCTCTCTAAAGAGCTTGCCTCTACATTTATGTCATTATCTTCTCAAAGACAGGGATCTGCCCTCTACCTGCCATACTAACTTTAGGAAGAACAATGATGCTGAGAACCATCCTGACTACAGTTGCTGGCACACAACGCTCACAATTTCAGAATGGAGAAGGGCCATGCTGTTTAGAGAAACACCCTTTTCTGCCCTCAGAAGTGAAACGAAATGGGCCTTCTCAAACACAGACACAGACACTGCTATTTAAGTCCAAGTTCAGCAACAGGAGCTGCCAACACCCATCTTTCCTCCTTCATCTTCTCCCTTATAGATTTCTCTTCATACAGGCCTACCATTATCGTTAACATTTTCTTCCTTTCGCTTCTCCTTCCAGTGTTCGACTCACTCACATGACACGCTGGCTGTCAATTTCAGCTCAGCTTCATACACCTTTCTTGATTCACTGAAGTCATCCCTAGGCCTCTGCTGACTGGCACCCACTTTATATTTACTCAACCCTTGTCAAGTTTACACCTTAGCTTTCCTTTGAGCTTGCTGATCTCTGAATTCCGTTCTCCCTTTCCACCTGCTTAAGGTATTCAAGACGCCTACAAGTGGTTTCTTCATTGGAAAATGCTTCTGACAAAATACTGTATAGGTCCAGTGCGTATTCTCACATTCCCTTGTTAGACACTCTCCTTCACCACTGTGGCCCTATTCCTACCCAATTATACAATCTCTGGCTTATTTATTAAATTTGATGTGATTTCTGAGTTTGGTGGGAAAACCCCTATTGACTGCTACAGAGTCACCTGAAATGACACCCCTGGCCCAGTGTCTCTTCCTGTTTGGCTTCACTGTGTGCTAATGGCATGCCTAGTCTCTTATCTACTGAAAATAGAAAGTCAAGATTTGTAGTTATGTCTTGGGCAAATCTTGTCACCTTTAATTGATTTCTCTAATTACTTCCTGCTTTAACCCTTTGTCAGTGTTCTATGTCCAGTCAATTGTCTCTATTTATTGAGATAAAACATAACCTATTTCATACAGTATCTAAGTCCTCCACTATCTGACCCCATCCTGGATCTCCACTATTATTCCTTGTTAAATCCCTTCTCTGGCTACACCAGACCCCAGCAAGTTGGTTTTGGTGGTAGATAGCTATAATCCAAGAAGGCAGAGGCAAGAGGATGGAGAGTTCAATGCCAGTTTAGGCTACTGAGTAAGTTTGAGCTAGCCTGGGAGACAGGAAACCCAATCAAGAAAATAATGAACAGATAGGAAGATTCGAAATGCAGACAGACAAATAAATAAATGAATCACAGAACTCAAGATCTCTTAGCATTCTCTGTTCCCAGGATCCTTGGGAGCCAACAACCAATCACCCTAATCAAGCTGACTCTACAATAAGTAAAAGTTAATGTCTCCGGCTTTGGGTTTTAGAGTTGACCTCCAGCCAGAACCAGAGAAGGAATGACTCACCTGACAGGAACACAATCTCCAGGGCTGCTTTTGTGGGGAGCTTCCAGAATGAATGGGAAACATGGAACACTACCTAATGGAAACATTAGGTGAATGATCACGTGGGGCTATAAATAAGTACTGAAAACAGAGACATTAAGGCAACTGTGGTAGTTTTGAATAAATTTCCCCCAGTAGAATTTATTATAATTGTGTTTATTAAATTGTAAATTGTCTCAAGCCAGTTCTGGCTGGAGGAGGTGTGTCAACTTGGCCAGATCCTAGGGTTCAGCCCTAAGGTGTTTCTGGGGTGAGTCTGGAATTCTAGCTTTACATATGCAAAAAGCAGTCTGAGCTCAAGCCTGGAGTTCCTCTTGTTTGCTAGTTTGGAGTGTGCTTGCTTGCTTGAGGTGCTGGTGGTGGGTTTCTCTGTCTCTGCTTGGATCTGTGAAAGTGGGGCCATCCTTTCCCTTAACTTCCCCTGGATCTGTTAGTTCAATAATAAATACTTTCCTCCCAAAAATTGTGCATGGTTTGGAGATTCATCCCAGCAACATGTGACTATGACAGCAACTTTACTTTTTGTTCTCACCCTTCACTGACACACTCCCTGGGCCTAGTTCTATCTTTGCCCATGGTTGTTCTAAGCTAATCCAGTCTGAGATAAGTTACCCAGTGCATTAACTACAGATTCCTCACACAGCAAACACAGATATCAGCTTAAAACCCCATCAATGTATAATCTTGCATTTCTGAATGTCAGAAGTTGGACACAAGTTCTGTTGCTTCTCTGGGTTATACAGGCTGCTTACAGTTCTTGGCTTGTAGCTCCTCTGTCTTCAAATCCAACAGTGGCTAGTATATTTTTAAAAATATTTTATTTATTCATTTTCAAGTAGAGATACAGAGGGGGGGCGAGCGAGAGCACCAGGGCCACCACCTTGTGGGTCTGGCTTATGTGGGTCCTGGGGAATTGAACTGGGGGCCTTAGGCACTGGAGGCAAGTGCCTTAACCACTGAACCATCTCTCCAGCCCCAATTTTATCTACATTGAAATCCTATGAAACTCACTTTCTTGGGTCTTTCATTTTTAAGGACCCTTGGGATTAGATGGAGCACAGCTGGGTACATCTCCTCTCATCTCATCATAAACTCAGCTGATCAGCAACCTAAATTCTATCTAAGCCCTTAAGTTCCCTTTTCCGTGTAAAATAAGCACCACAGTTTCCAAGGATTAAAATATGGATCTCTTTAGGACTGTAAGTTTTTACAATGTTTTGAATAAAATTAGTTACTTCATTTGTTACTATATTAAAAAAAAATCTGACCAAAGCATATTAAGTAAGGAAGGGTTTAATTTGACTTAGAGTGTGAGGGTACAGTTCCTTAAGATGGAGAAGACATGGTAGTGGGGGAATAAGAGGCTGATCACATTGTGAACAAAGTCAGGAAGCAGAGAGAATTATGCCACTTCCTCCTTTTTCCCTTTTATGAAGTCTAGGAACCCAGCCATCAGGATGGTACCACCCACATTCAGGGTGGGCTTTCCCCTCTTCATTTAAACGTCTCTGGAACCATCCTCCCAGACAGGCTCAGAGACATGTCACCTAGGTTATTCAAATTTCAGTCAAGCTGACAATCAAAATTACCCATCTCTGGCTGAAACTTTAGTCCTGTTTTATCTGTGGCTTGTTTGCTTCCCCTTTTGGAGCCTTGGCAGGTGTAAGAAGTATGGTACCTGCTCGGCTTCTCTTTGGCTTTTTCTTAGGAGTATCTTCAACTTGCTAACAGGTGTCTTCAGTGTCCCCAGGGTTATGTATGGGAAAGGACTAAGCAAAGTGGCAAAAAGAACCCCCAGGCTCACAACACAGTGCTGAAACCCCAAGACATCTGCTCTCTGGGCTCGACAGGTATTCCCAGGGGGCTCTGTCACCGGCACCTTCCCTTGCTCAGAGCAAATGCATGTGTCCCCTGCTATGTGTCCCTGTCTAGGCCTCGAGAATCTGTTAATATTCTAGCTCTTTTGCTGAGGCTCATCCATGGTCCAAACAGACCCTGGATCACTCCATATCAACTCTCTCGACTCACGTGACACGAGTGTTGAAGACCAGCCCAATGCAGGGGAAGCACAAACATCCTGCTTATGAGTTTTGTTTTTATTTTCCAAGTGCAGTGTCCCCAGAATTTATGTTGCAACCCTAACCTCGATGTGATATTTTATCTGGTAGAACCTTTGGTCATGTCCCAGCTCCTTAGAGAGGAAGGGTGTGGAGGTGAGACTACCAATTGAAATAAGTTTCCAGGAGCAGCAGTAAGAATGGCCATACTTTTATTCCAGACCCCTTCATTGCAAGGTGATCTCTGGTATCAATTCCTAACAAAGGTGGACAGTTGCCAAACTCAGTTATTTGATGCAAGCATGCTGTGGTCACATACCATGTTGATTTACAGCTCACTGGGAATATAGTTATAGAAGTCTACTGGACAGCCATCTGGCCAGACTGTGCATATAGTTTTCTGTCTCGACCTATCCTTGAACCTTTACAGGATTGTTAGGTCATGAGGATGGAACCGTTATGAACGGGAATGGAAGAGAAGAACTGTGTGGTAAATAGGTCTCCTACCATGTGAGGCTCCAGCAAAAAGTCAACCACCCGAAACTCAGAAAAACGCTTTCATCCCACAGCTTCTAGAAGTATGAAAAAATAAATTTCCATTGCGTAGGTCACCGAGCCTCTGGCACATTCTTGAACATACTCAGCCTGAATGGGACACACTCCTGTGTCTTCAATCACTGGCAGATTAGAAAGTGTGCCATTTCCCTCTCTGATTCTGTCATAGCTTATATCTATCGGGTTAAGATATGTAGCTGCCACAGAATATAACAACTTTCTCAAAAAAATAAATAAAAAGTCTTCCCTCTAATATGAATGATCCTTTTTTGCTGCCAGAGTGGATATGGATATTAAAAGTTCACTAATCAGCTTTCAGTCAGCTGCTGAGCAAAACACGCTTCCTGGTCTCACACCTCCTTCAGAAAGTAACTCAAATTTCTATTTTAATAGCATTCCAGGAGGAAAGAGAATGAGGGAATTGGTGACATGTGATGGACGGTCCCCTGAATGGGTGGAAAGAATAGCCTCTGAGCACATTGCTTAGTGTCACAGACAGAGGTACAACTGACCATGTGGTCAAAGAGTGACAGGCAAGAACAGTCTCCTATTACTGTAACATTTGTTGTTCAAAGCACAGACTCGTGGCCATCACCCCCTCCCCTCCTAGTGAGGATACTTGTCCTTAATGGGTCTACATCTGATGACTATGGCTCTTGGGACTTAGTTATTTCAATAAATAAAATAAAAGCTACCCACAGATTACTGTGCTATTTCAGTAGGAAAAGAAAGATAAGGCTATTTAGTTCCCTAAAATCTAAAGGAAATACTACCAATCAAGTCAGTCGGCCTTTTGAATAATTACAAAACTTTCTGGGACAAGGAGGATAGGGGAGGTCAGAGGTGATCGGGTCAAGGAATTGTTTCCAGTTTATTTTCTAAATCTCAGAGCTGCAGTCAGGCCACATGCTGGGGATGACAATGCTATTTCTAGTATTCCTGCAATATGGAGACTTTTCAAATGACTCGAGATGTGAAAGCCAGGAGGGACTTAGAGAGTATCCAAATAGAGAACTAATGTGTGATTTTTTTTTTCAGATGCTTTCTCTGCTAAACTGTGACCCAAGTAGGACTCAAAATCAGGCACACTGACTATCAATGTAATGATCTTGTAATTTGGGGCTAGATTTGGGAATGAGTTTCCATGTTGGTTTCATAAACAAAAACAAAGACCATGGTAATTTTTTAAAGATACTTTGTTGTTGGGCATTAATTATTGGCTCTGCTACTGAGGGCACGGAGAATAGAGGGTTAAAGGTGTATGAGGAGGTGAAACCCCGGTGATCCGGTAGGCGTTTCCCAGCTCCACCCATCCTGACTCCCACCCCCATGGGCTGGCCACCGAAACCAGCATTCCCCATCTTAGCAGGACTGGCATTGAGCAAAACTTCCTTGTACCCATCCCCATGGACCTGACCTTGGCTAGCATCACGTATTTCCCGTCACTTATGAGGTGTTCCCAGGTTGTCCCCACCCACCTGTCCCACCCACCTATCCCTGTGCAGGCTGCCAACTCCCAATCACCTTGTCCCTTCCCCATTTCCCATGCCCTGGACCCCCTTTTTCCCTATATAGTGTAGGTCCCCCAATTGAATAAAGAAACATGTGGATATACAATACGCATCTGCTCTGCCTCTGTGTCCAGCTGGATCCCCCTGCGTCTTCCCCCCAGCTCTGTGGGCCCCAGCCCTGAGACAGCAGACAGCCGGTTCTGCCGCCTCTCTCTCTTCTCCCTCCAACGATGGCCCACTGCGCCGAGAGGAGAGAACCACACTTTGTGAACTTCACATTTCTAATCTACTTTCCTTCAATATTTTCTGACTACTTATAGCTTCATTCCATGTGAGATGCAACTTGGTTTTAAAATGCAAAGCACATATGCAGACAAACGAGAGAGAGAGGAAGTGCTCTGTAGCCTCTGTGTATTCCTTCTTCAAATCGAGTTCCAGGCACTTATTTTGTATCTTACATTGCCCCATCAAAACCTACTAACTGTGGGTTTCCATCTTTCTTCTCATCAACACCAGAGCTCTTTATAGATTCCAGAAAAGCAAGCAAAAAAGAAAACAACATTAACCACAAAAGACTCCTGACTGTCTGTTCTTATCTATACAGTACTAAGCAAATGTTCTTACCTGCTCAATTTTCTGGGAAAAATAAATGTAAAGGGCCAGAGTAGATTTATCAACGTAAAATGGATAATAGACAGATGAAGGATTTAGTTTGTTTTATTATCCATATTTACATACACTTAATGAGCGAATAATGTGTTGATGTCCTCAATTCCCTGATTTACCTCTTCCCTGTCTCCAATCAGCTGGGTATCCTCCTCCATGGGCAGTCTGGATCAGTCCATGGGGAAGGGGGTCATGGATAGCCTAGGAGTCAACCCAGATCCACCCCCCTTTGTATGTTGTTACTGGGGGGGGGCAATGTCTCTGGATATTCTCCCCGACCGTGGCTCTTACAATCTTTCCGCCCCCTCTTCCACTTAGTTCCCTGAGTCATGGTGGGTGAGTATTAAAGCTGCTTTATTGTTGAGGTCTTAGTGGTCACTGTACTTCTGCTTTAGGTTGTTTTGAAAATCATTGATGTCTGTCTCACTGGCTCATCCTGGGTTGACTGATTGGCTGTCATTATGCTTATCCCACCACTGTCTGTGGGGTTCCACGGTAGGTCTGGGGTGGCTCATCTATTGCCATCAGCCTGTGACTCATTGGTAGGGTTGATATAAGGCAAAAAGGCACATTCTAAATTGCCTAGAAGTTTTTAAAAATATTTAACAAGGGGCTCAAGAGATAACACACACTTGCTACATAAGCATGAGGACCCGAGTTCAGATCTACAGCACCCACAGAAATGCCAGGTGGACCCAGAATCTTGCCTGCAATCCCAGGACACACACACAAGGTAGAGACAGGATCGCTATGAAATGCTGGCTAGACTAGCCAAAAAGATGGGGGAAGAGGGAGAATAATGGAGGAAGATCCCTGATGTCAAGGTCACCTCTGGCCAACCACATGCAAACACACATCACACACATACACACACAAAGGCAGGGATAATAGAAAACCCTCGTTAATTTTGTTTTCATGAAATATGAAAACATTCCATGCAGGGAATGGTGCTTGTTGGTAATTGACAAGTTAGACCACCCAAACACTGCATCAAGCAGCGAGCTGAGCTAAATAAATTCAAGCAGAAACCCAACAGAATAGCATTTGTAGATTTTGATATATCCAATCTTCATGATGTCTGTGTTGCCGTGGGATGGTCCTCTAGCCATTGTGACAGGAAGGGTATGGGATGTTCTTGGACAGTTGGAGAGTTCCCAGTGCCATAACCAAAATCTGTGCTTCTGTGGGTGTAGGAAGAGGGGGAGAACCGGACAGATTGGGGAACTAATGCTTCAATCCAGAAGACCAGATTGATCCAATTATTCCATCATAACATTCCACACCTACCAAGAGCTCAACAGCGCATTAGGCTTGCCACTAATGATATCCCATTATTTGCTTAAGTTGACACCCAATATACTTTTTTTTTAAAATGTGGTGTTATTTTCTTTTTTTTTTCTTTATTGTCCATAATGAGTTACATTGTTTAGTGGGCCAACCATGAGTTGTTATCCCCAATTCCCCATGGCTCCCCTTCCCCATCCCCAGTCAGCTGGATATCCTCCTCCGTGGGCCGTCTGGATCAGTCTTTGTGGTAGGGGACCATGGATAGCCCAGTCTTCAGCCGGGTTCTCATGACCCAAGTGTGTTGTTACTGAGGGTTGCCAAGTCTCTGATATTTTCCCCCACCACGGCTCTCACAATCTTTCCGCCCCCTCTTCCGCTCAGTTCCCTGATTCATGGTGGACACCCAATATACTCACCAGGACACTCAGCATGATCAGACCAGGAGTCAGCATGATCCTATGGTAGAATCACATACTATCAAACCACAGATCACATTCAGCCCTTTTAATATCATTATCTTTACATGAAATTTAGCAATTTTTAGCTACACAATCTAAACCATTTTCTATTGCTTATGTTAGAACTAATCCAATGCACTGGCCCTCCCCCGTCACCTAATATATTTCACTTGTAATCCTACAAATCACATACTTTAGGGAAGTGAATTTTGACCCGTATCAGGTTAGTGTAATCCATATTGATAAGCCAAATTTTGTAAGTGTTCTGATCACAGAATCATTCAGTGATATGGAATAGGAAAGTAGCCATCTGACAAAGTTAGACAGCATGGAATAACAGTCATTATAAAAAAGAGTACCACCATGTTAATTATGTTATTACTGACAAATTGGGGTTATATGGCCATGGCTTATTCCTGAGCATAGATTTGGGGCAGGGCTCCCCGACGTTACTCTGAGCACCTGACATTTCTGCTAGTCTCCTCTGTGAAACCCTTCCAGATATTGTCCATCCTTTCCGAATCTTGTCCTTCCTTGATGACTGGGTAGGAACGTTAATAGGTACCTGTCAAGGGTGCTGGCTTCCTTCAAGTCAAAGGATTACCTTATGCAGATAATGTCAAAGGGTGAGGGTCCTCGGGGCATAGCTGAGCAGCAGGATATCCCACTCCTCCAGAGGCATACCTTCTTCCCCCACAGCAATGTAAGGCAGTGTGAACTTTTTATAAGGATGCTGAAAAAAGACCCCCTTTCCAGAGCCCAAGTGCCAATCCATCTCTGGTCCTCACTTTCCCCAATCATTACAAGTTAACTGCTCCTTTGCCTCCCTATGCAGCTCATCGGGAAATGAGCCTACAGGGCTGAGAGCCAGAAATTAATTTGATCGATTTATTTTCTGTGTTCCACGTTCTGGGTGCAAATGCCTTCTCATTCCTGGTGGAACACATTGGTACATTCCCCTTTGGGAAAAAAAAATATAGTTCCTAATGAACAGAATTCTTTTGCTGAAGGTCAGAAACAAATGCTCTCATTGTTCTCCCTTTATGTTTCTGAGCAGCGGTGGTCTGTTTTCCTTGTTAATTTCTGACCAAAGGGGGGGGGTCTGTTTGCTGGTGAAGGTATAGGCTAAGATGACAAAAGAAATTGGAACTTTGGAGGTTTGTACTTAAAACTTAGCATACCCCTCATGAGGGAAATGAAGCAAAGAAATAAAAATCTCTTTGATTTTACATGGAAGAGAAATTTTCAGCAATGCCTTAACTCAAGTAAAAAAGAACACCATTAGGTAAGGGCTATTAATTTACCAGTTTTAGACAAGTGGAACCTGGCACTTAATTTGTCTGTATTTCTGGCTCACTTGAGACCAAATTCTGTCCTTAGTTGGTAACTTCCAGAGACTAAAGAGGCAACTTCAGGGCTACAGATAGTTAATCCTATTTTCTCAGGGTATAAACTAGCTCTTCATTAAATGTGAATATTGGTCAGCTTTTACTTAATGTTTAAAAATGTCCTTTGGGGTGCTGGGAGAAGCCGCCACTATTTCTTGGATGCCTGACACTTGCTCAGCTGTGTGTGAAAAATGACCTCCTGCCTTCAACCAGAGTTAAAGGTGGGCTCACTGGAGAAGCTGTTGAGGCCAGATGGGAGCTGTGAGGCAGACAAGCAGAGCTGCAGGGGGTGACACAAGTAGAAATGAACCTCCCTTCCCTGCTGGTTTTATCTTAGGGTTCCAGCTTGGTAGTGAAAAAAAAAAAAAACTAAGCGTGGTGGTGGTGTGTGTGTGTGTGTGTGTGTGTGTGTGTGTGTGTGTATGTAGCTCTTGCTTCTTTTCCCATAAGTACCACCCTATACACAGACACACATGGCCTCCCGATTTCTTCCATTCTGTTTTGCACAGAGGAGAAACTGTCATGGTGCTTAGATATTCATAGCATTAAGTGGCCAAAGGGGAAATGCATATTAGCCAATCAGCTCAGTTTAGAAAAAAATCCCTTCCTGAACATACATTCCTGTGTGGAAGGAAGGAAGGAAGGAAGGAAGGAAGAAAGGAAGGAAGGAAGGAAGGAAGGAAGGAAGG
>PVHP010036606.1:0-17824 GCA_004024765.1 Zapus hudsonius | reverse complement strand
CTGGGGAATTGAACCGGGGGCCTTTGGCACTGGAGGCAAGTGCCTTAACCGCTGAGCCATCTCTCCAGCCCAGCTTTGCACTTTCATGTCAGGTCCTTCATATGACTTTGCTATCATCAGTATTGTTTGCCTCTTAAGGAAAGTACTTCCCATGGGGTTGGTGGTCAGCTGCTCCCTTTAAGACCAGAGTTGAAAGAGGACACAGTGGGAAGGGGTCAGGGCTGTTGATTATTTAATTGTTTCTGTCAAGAGTTTTTATAGGAAAAAGTAACACTTTCTTTTTTCTCCTTTAGAAGAAAAAAAAACACTTATGCATTTGAAAAAGCGATAAAAGATTTGGGGGGAGGGGGAAGAAGCAACTGCTTTCTTGATCTGCATCTGGGCTGGATGTTAAGATGTCCGTGGACATGAATAGCCAGGGGTCTGACAGCAATGAAGAGGACTATGACCCAAATTGTGAGGAGGAAGAAGAGGAGGAAGAGGAAGAAGAGGAGGAGGACCCTGGGGATATAGAGGACTACTATGTGGGAGTATCCAGTGATGTGGAACAGCAGGGGGCTGATGCCTTTGACCCTGAAGAGTACCAGTTCACTTGTTTGACCTATAAGGAATCCGAGGGTGCCCTCAATGAGCACATGACCAGCTTAGCCTCTGTCC
The DNA here is from genome assembly GCA_004024765.1 of Zapus hudsonius. Classification (NCBI taxonomy): domain Eukaryota; kingdom Metazoa; phylum Chordata; class Mammalia; order Rodentia; family Dipodidae; genus Zapus; species Zapus hudsonius. The sequence goes on along the minus strand of PVHP010036606.1, from coordinate 17,167 downwards.
TGAAGGTGAGTAGTATTGTCAGTTCCAAATGTAATCTTTCCACTTAAATATAAGGATGAACTGTTGTTAATGAATATTTCTTCCATACTGATTGACTGGTGTTATAGCTTGAAACCAAATGTAAATTGATGTTGCGTCCTTTGGATATTTTGTACATTGACTTGTTTTGAAATATAAACATGTCTAAGCGCCTTAGACTCCAAAATTACTAAGTTGTAAACAAGGAGTACAACAGGTTGGTTCAAGAAGGATCAGAAGTGCATAAGAGAATTTCACAGCTATTCACATGTTTTAGGAGTGAGTCTTACGAATCTTCATGAGATAGATCAGATATGCATCATCTTCTAAACTAAACTCTGTTTGGTAAATGTCTTTAAAATATCCAGGTCCCAGTAGTTTGCCCTAAGATTAGTGCCTTTGGGCTAATGTGCTCATTCATGTTATATACTGATGATTGCTGTCTAATGTTGAGATTTTTAGCAGTATCTCTTAAGAATAAAGTAGGTTCTTTTAGTTTGTAATCCATTCAGTAATTGTGTGTGGCGGATATTAGTACAGAAATTTTAGATTGAATGTAGTTGTTTATCTAGCAGAAATCTTACTTTCTTTTAACTGCTGAGTCATCTCTACAGCCCAAGGTCTTATTTTCTTTAACACTTAACCTAGCATAACTGTAGAAGTCTTGAATATCAGGCCAGTTATTGTCCTCACTACTTACATTTTTTGTAGTTATTTAGACATTTTACCAGCATGTTTCTTTGCTGACATTGAACATAATATGAAAACAAGACCTTTATTTTTTTGATTTTCCTGACCTTCCTACACTTTTACATGGATTTTGTAGGGAAGTGGAGATGGGAGGATTGGGAGTTTCAGTTCAGCCTTTTCTTATTATTAGTACTTAAATGGAAATAACTAAGATGTGCCTTATACTATTTCACCAAAATTTGTTTCATCATCTTACAAGTATATATATACATATATATGTATATATATAATTTTTTTAAGTTGATAATTTTTTCCCAGATGGTCAGCAGAAGCTTAACACCTTGGATACTCAGCTTTGTTAACACTTGGCTAGACTAATAAATAAATAAATAAATAATTATAACTAGAGCCAGGCATGATGTCACACTCCTTTAATCCCAGCATTTATAAGGCAGAGATGGGAGGATTGCCGTGAGTTCAAAGCTACCTTGAGACTACATAGTGAATTCTAGGTCAGCCTGGACTAGAGCGAAACCCTATGTCAAAAAAAAACCAAAACAACAACAACAAAAAACACTTGTTTGGAAATTAAAGGCCAGTTTTTGTGGTTTGTTTGTATATGTGACATTTCTAAAAATGACTCTAACATACTCTCAGTGAACTGCCCAGCAGTAAACTCTGAAGAATAGGCACCAAAGATCCTCTGGGTTTTGAATTTCTGTTTTATTGCTCTAGTAACACTGCTGGAATCCCTGCTTCTGGAGGACACTCCCAACAGATAGAGAAGAGGCATCAGGTCTCTTCCTTTTTCACCATGCACATCCTTCCCTCCTAGTCAGTCTGTTTCTTTTGCTTTAACCATACTGTGGAGTTATAAAATATGAAAGCAGTTGTCAGGTCTGTGGCTATATACTAGGCAATTTTCATTTCACCAAGGTTGTTAGGCTGCTCCTGCAATATGCCATGGGAGTTCTAAATTTTCAAACTCTATGTCAACATTTCTGTACTCCCTGAGACAAATGAGGGGCCCAAACACCAGTCCTACTACTATTGTGTGTCTTATGTATGTGGGGTGTTTGGGGGATACTTGTACACTTGTGTGTGGAGACCAGAGGTTGACGTCAAGTGTCATCTTCAGTCACTCTTCACCTTAGGGTTTTTTTTTGTTTGTTTGTTTGTTTTTTATTTTATTTTATTTTTTTGAGGTAGGGTCCTGCTCTAGCCCAGGCAGACACCTTAGTTTTTGAGACAGGGTCTCTTGCTGAACCCAGAGCTTAAAAATTGGGTGGGCCAGACAAGGTAACCAGGAAACCTGAGGGATCTCTTTCTCTACCTCCCCAATGCTGGGATTATAGATGCTGTGCCCAACTTTTATTTATATTTATTTATTTTGGTTTTTTGAATTAGGGTCTCCCTCTAGCTCAGGCTGACCTGGAATTAACTAAGTAGTCTCAGGTGGCTTTGAACTCAGGGTGATCTGTGCTACCATGCCCGGCTGGTTCTTTCAGTGTATTTTGACATGATCTCTCCAACTAGATTCTCATCAGGTCCTAGTCATTTTATTCCTGTCACAGTATTTCATTCTCAGTAGTTATTGAATACGTTATTGGAATTTGTGGGTTTTGTTGTTTATTTATGACAGTAGTTGCTACTTTTGGTGTGAGTTAGATTTCCTAGTCCCTGTTTTGTATCCTTATTACCATGAAAGGGCATGAAAGAGAAGACACAAAAAGAAGCACATACTGAACTTAGAGCATTAAGAAAGATAAAGAAAAATTGAAACAGACAAAAAGGGTTGAGGAAATGAGGGAAAGATGAAAAATATCCACAAAAAATTTAGATGTTGATAAAAGATCCTTCCCTCTCATTTCCCCTCTCTGAGGAGCATGTTGTGCTTGTTTTTCCTTCTGGGACTGGGCAGCAAGGATTTTTGCTTGGTTGTACCTGAAGGGACTCTGATATGCTTCAGGTGGTTGAGAACTTGACAGGTTGGAGAATAAAAAGAATAAAAGGAGTGTCTGGTATGATGGCAACATCACAACTGGTGTTTCCATCAGGTGTCTGTGTGTGAGAGTGTGGGCACATGAATCCCATGATGAACTAGCTGGCCTGTGAGTTTATGCAAATGCACTGAAATTTCAGACTTTATGTGGGTTCTAAGGATCCAAACTCAAGCACTCACACTTACATAACATGATTTAATCCACTGAACCATCTCCATTTACATCTTTTTGTTGTTGTTTTTAATTAGATACATTGTATGAGCAAATCTTGTGGTGGTTCCCCCCATTTCCCTCCTCCCAGTCCCCAACCTGCCAGGGGGCCTTCCTTGGTGGGCATACTGGATCAGTCCATGGGGTAGAGGATTATGAATTGTATAAGAGGTGGGCAGTTTCTTTTTTCCCCCATTTTTTGTTTTTCGAGGTAGGGGCTTGCTCCAGCCCAGGCTAACCTGGTATTCAGTATGTAGTGTCAGTTACCTTTGCTACTATATTTTATATGAAACTCATAAGACTGTTTTATTGTTAAAGGTGAAAAAGTCTTGTAAGAATAAGTAATTCTTTTTTGAGACAGGGCTTCATGTAGCCCAAACTGACCTCAGGCTCATTATGTAGCTCAGGATGACCTCCAAGCTCCTTGATTCTCCTGCTTCTGCCTCCTGAGGGCTTGGGTTATAGGTATATACTACCTCTCTTGGCTGCTCTATGGCAGGTGGTCTGTCACTGATAGACAATGCTGCTGGGCTCCTTCTCAACACATGCTGTGGGAAAGTCAGTGTTCAGGGTCTCATCTAGGTGCTACATGAGAGAAATGAAACAGGCTACTTTGAACTAGATTTGGTTCTGTATCTAGATCTAGGTAGTTATAGTGAGCTACTTGAACTTTGTGTTGCTGGAAGCAAAATGTGCGAGGGAGGTAGAAGGGCAGTGTAGGTTACAGAAGTTGACCAAACAGGACAGTGGGCATGGGAGTAAGAATCGCAGATGTTTAAAAGAGAATAAAATGTAGACAATCAGGAATGTAGTCTGAAATGTCTTTACTTTTGGAAGAAAGAAATAAATTTGAAACTTCAGCACCCAGGCTGACCTAGAACTCATTCTGTAGTCCCAGGCTGGCCTTGAACTCACAGCGATCCTCCTACTTCTGCCTCCCAAGTGCTGGGATCAAAGGTGTGTGCCACCACGTCTGACTCTATTTTTATACTTTATGAATCTATGCTAATTAACTTCAGTAGAACTAGAAAAATATTTCCTAGAACATTCCATTCTGCCAACCTCTTTATTTGCTCTTTAGGAACATGTAAGTAGAAAATTATTTAAAGCTCACTTTCGCTCCTTTTAGATGAATCAGGGGTTTTTAGGGCTTTTGATTTTATGTGCCAAAACCTTTCTAGTCTTGTGTTTACTCCCACATACTCCTGTACTGGGAATTGAACCCAGGGCCTTGCATATGCTAGGCAAATGCTCTACCATTAAGCTACATCTCCAACCCTAGTCTTGTGTTTAAAACAACCTGGTTTCTATGCCTGTGTCACCTGTAGCATGATTGTGCTTCTTTTCTTTCTTTCTTTTTTTTTTTTCCCTTGAGGTAGGGTCTCTCTCTAGTCCAGGCTGACCTGGAATTCACTATGTGGTCTAAGGGTGGCCTTGAACTCATGGTGATCCTCCTACCTCTGCCTCCGGAGTGTTGGGATTAAAGGCATACACCACCATGCTTGGCTTGTGCTTAGTTTCTTTTTCCCTAGGTGGCACCAATTATTTGTATTATATCAGGTAAAGACTTGAGTTACTAAATTGTTTTCCTTTTATCTTTGATTAATTGAATTTTAAGACTTTCTTTACATATTATTAGCCACGTAATTTTTTCCTTGTTTTTTTTTATTTGTTTGTTTGTTTGTTTTTTCGAGGTAGGGTCTAGCTCTAGTCCAGGCTGACCTGGAATTCACTATATAGTCTCAGGGTGGCCTTGAACTCATGGTGATCCTCCTACCTCTGCCTCCCGATTAAAGGCGTGTGCCACCACGCCCGGCCTTTTTCCTTGTTTTGTTATTACTACTCTTAGGAAAGTATTTTCAAGCTGGGTCTAGTACATGAATGTTTCTGTGCTGAGCAGCTATCTGATTTCTATTGTTGTGATATAATACCAGGTTTCTTTGCATGGGTATGTCTAAGTAGAATCGAGATTAAATCCCTGTGTTTCAGACAGTTGGGTAATAATGAGTAAGTTGACAAATTTTAGTCCAGGCTGACCTGGAATTCACTATGTAGTCTCAAGGTGGTCTTAAACTCAGGGTGAGCATACCTTTCCTCCTGAGAGCTGGGGTTAAAGGCTTGTGCCAGGGTCTCATTGTAGCCCAGGCCGACCTGGAACTCACTCTGTAGCCCAGGCTGTCCTCAAACTCATAGTGATCCTCCTACCTTAGCCTCCCAAGTACTGGGATTAAAGGAATATACCACCACACCCAGTGATAAATTTATTTTTAAAAGGAAGATGAGAAATACTAGCTAGCGTGACATTGACATTTGCCCAATTTCAATTAATACAAGTTTATTTTTTATTTTTTATTTTATTTTATTTTTTATTTTTTTGCAAGCAGAGAGAGACAGATTGGGCACACCAGGGTCTACAGCCGCTGCAAAGGAACTCCAGATGCATGGGCCACCTTATGTGTCCATGCGTCCAGTTTACGTGGGCACTGGGGGATCAAACTCTGCTCATTATGGTCCTTAGGTTTTGAAGGTGAGCGCCTTAACCACTGTGGTTTTTGTTTTGTTTTGTTTTGAGGTAGGGTTGCTGACCTGAAATTCACTATGTAGTCTAACCCATGGCAATCCCTCCCTACTTCTGCCTTCCAAGTGTTGGGACTAAAGGTGTGCACCACCACGCCCGGCCAAAGTTTTTTTTTTTTTTGGTTTTTTGAGGTTCCAGGCTAACCTGGAATTAACTATGTAATCTCAGGGTGACCTTGAACTCACTGCAATCCTCCTCCTACTCTGCCTCCTGAGTGCTGGGATTAAAGGCGTGTGCCACCACGCCTGGCTTCAAAGTTGTTTTCTTACTAACCTAGACAGGTTATTGCCATTGCTGCTTGGCACCACACATTTTAATTTGCTGAGAGAGAGAGAGAGAGAGAGAGAGAGAGAGAGAGAGAGAGAGAGAGAGAGAGAGAGAGAGGAGAGAGGGAGAGAGAGAGAGAGAATGAGAATATTTGTGTCCATCCGTCTGTCCGTCCATCTGTCTGTCCACCAGAGCCTTTTGATACTGCACACAAACTCCATATGTATGTGTCATTTTGTGCATTTGGCTTTATGTGGGTACTGGGAACCTAGGCCAGCAGGCTTTGCAAGCAAGCACTCTAACCATTGAGCCATTTCTCCAGCCCTCATTCTAGTACATTTTGACTACTTAGAAATGTTGTAAACTGTGCAATACAGGGATGATACTTTATTCCTGTCTTGAATTTGTGCATATTCAAACTTTTATTTTCAAGGTGTTATCTGGGTAGTAGAGTATCATTCAGGATTCTACTAACCTAAAATAAGTTTTCTTCCCTGCTTAGTGTCCTTCATGTCTTGTCCATGTTCATACATATTACTGTGTTGCAATTCATTTATTCAACTAGTATTTGCTGAGTACTTGCTATGTGCTAAGCCCTGGAAAAATAACTGAACAAAACAGACACAACTCCCTGGTAGATACTCTGTTCTAGAAATTATTGTACACAGTGCTTTTAAAATGTATAGACCAGTTTTCCTTTTAGCTTTTCCCTTAGAAATTACTCTTGTCCTTGAATCATAATTTGCTCCAGCTTTCCCCATTAGACATTTAGGTGAGTATTTCTATGTTATAGTTGTTGGGGACTGGTTGTATTGCTCTGAGCATCTTCATAGTTGTGACCTTGTCCCAGACTAAATGAGTACTTGGTCAGATGATTGGGTTCCTGTCTGCATTCTACCATTTAATATAATGTGACCTCAGTCAAATCCCTCGAAATCGCTAAACTTTAGTGTGTTGATCTGTAAAATAATGATCATAATCCCTCCTTCACAACATTACATGTGTGTGTAAAGTTCCTTGCACTTGAGTAGTATTCCAACCAACATTGTTTGGTCAGGGTGGAGGCAGGTTAAGGGAACAATGGAACTGTTTGCATGTTTGCTGTTTCCTTAAAAATGAATTATCAAGCCACACATGGTAGTTTGAGGCCAGCCTGAACCAACATAGTGAAATCCAGGTCACCCTGGGGTAGACCGACACCCTGCATGGAAAGTGGGGGTGGGGGGATCATTCTCAGGCTGGAGAGAGATGGTTCAGTGAGTAAAAGACTTACTGTACAAGAATGAGTACTGAAGTTCAGATGCACAGAACCCACATGAAGCTAGAGGCTGTAGCATATGGCTGTATTTTGAAGACTGGAGAATTCTGGAAAGCTCACAGGCTAGCTAGCTTGCCTGGCATTCACAGTAGTGAACCACCCTGTCTCAAACAAGGTAGAAGATGAGGACCAACGCTTGGGTTATCCTCCAGCCTCCACATGTGTGCTGTGGCACATATGTACCCAAAGTCATACATGTGAACACACATGTCTTAGGATTGTATGACATGGGTTATAAGATAGAAGTCCAATTGTGTGAGGTTGATAAGTTTCCTTCTGCTGGAGCCCAGCAAAACAAAACTCAAAACAAAATGACTTTTGAATTGGGGCTAGGAAAGTACACAGGGAAATAAAACCTGTTTTTCCTGTATTCTTCCCCCCCCCCCCCCCCCCCCCCCGAGGTAGGGTCTCACTGTAGCCCAGGCTGACCTAGAATTCACTATGTAATCTCAGGGTGGCCTTGAACTCATGGTGATCCTCCTACCCCTGCCTCCTGAGTGCTGGGATTAAAGGCGTGTGCCACCACACCTGGCTTTTACCTATATTTCTAAATGACTACAAGGTTTGGTCTTGTGCCTATGTAATGTAGTGCTTCGTTGATTTGGGGGTCATTGTTAGTTAAGATGCACCTTAGTTATCTTTCCACCTTTTGTTTTTTTTTCAAGGTAAGGTCTCGCTCTGGTCCAGGCTGACCTGGAACTCACTCTGTAGTCCCAGGCTGGCCTTGAACTCACAGCAATCCTCCTGCCTCTAGAGTGCTTGGACTAAAAGCATGCACCACCACATCTGCTGGCTCTTTGGATTTTTGTTCTTTTTGAAACTAATCCTGTTTCTTTTACTTTGCTACTACTCTACTTGGGGGGGAAAAATTGAGAGATGAGAGTTATCTACCTAAAAGGAGGAAAAACTGGGAAAGATTTGAAAAGCAAGGAGCTTCTCATCTTGCGTCTCCTGAAATATGTCTTCTGTGGTTTTATTACTTAAACTTAGTTTGTGTTCTTTTTCTTTGTGTTAGAATAAGTCTTTATAAATACAGCTGGAGAGATGGCTTAGCTGTTAAAAGCAATTGCTTGCAAAACCTGCTGGCTGGGTTCAATTTCCAGCACCCTTGTAAATAAAGCTTGACACATAAAGTGGTACATGTGTCTGGCATTCAGTTGCTTGGCACGCCCCTCCCCCACTCCTGTGCAAATAACAATTTTAAAACTTACAAATGGCTTCACAGTGGTAGCCCCATTCATCAGCCTTAGGTAGAAATACAAGTAGGTTAAGTGAGGTTTGTTTGGGGGAAGAACAGAGATATAAGAACAAAGCTAGCTGTTTTTAATATTTGAGCAAAATCTCCCCCCTCCTTTTTTTTCTCCCTCTCCTCCCCTCTCTCCTCAGGTCTTACTATGTATCTATGGTTGGTATGGGACTACCTATATATAGTAGTTCAGGCTAACTTGGAATCCACTCTGTAGCCCTAGACTAGTCTTGAACTTGGAGATCCTCCTCCCTCAGCCTAATATTCATGTTAAAGTATTCTACTTCATTTGCCAGAGAGAGAATGAACGAACGAACATGGGCATGCCAGGGCTTTTTTTTTGACATTGCAAACATATTCCAGACACACGTGCCACTTTGTGCATATAAATTTACATGGGTACTGGAGAATTGAACTGTGGCTGACAAGCTTTGCAAGCAGTTTTAATCCCTGAGGCATCTCCCCAGCCCATAAAAGTATTTTTAAAACAGTGGAATGATTTAGGTGACTAAAGTCAGGAAGGAGTGCTTGCTTTCTTTGATCACTGAAAAGGCTATGTCCTGCTCGTGTAATGGTTTACTCCTATCCCAATACTTCTGAGGCTGAGATAGGAATATTGCTGTCACTTCCAGACTTGCCTGAACTACATTGTGGATTCCAAGTCAGACTTAGACTCTGCTTCCAAGTCAGTGAAACTCTGTGAATTCCAAGTCAGTGATTCTCTGCTTAAAAAAAAGGGGGGGGGTATGTCCATCTTTTAGGGTGTTCTGATTTTGAAGCTAGACTCAGAGTATGCTATATAAATTTTACAGTTATACATACAAGTTGGCTAGACTTCCTAGTTTGTTTGTTTGTTTTTCCTTAAGGTAGGGTCTCACTGTAGCCTAGGCTGACCTGGAACTCACTCTATAGTCCCAGGCTGGCCTTGGAACTCATGGAAATCCTATCTCTGTCTCCTGCATGCTGGGATTAAAGGCCTGTGCCACCATGCTTAGCTTTCCTGTAGAATTTTTTTTTGGGGGGGGGTGTTTCAAGGTAGGGTCTCACTCTTGCCCAGGCTGACCTGGAATTCACTCTGTAGTCTCAGGGTGGTCTTGAACTCATGGTGCTCCTCCTACCTCTGCCTCCTGAGTGCTGGGATTAAAGGCATGCGCCACCATGCCTGACTCCTATAGAATTTTTGATGTTTAAATGTAAATTCAAAAAAAATTAATTTTATTTGTATGAGAGAGAGAGAGAGAATATGAACATAGGCCTCTAGCCCCTGCAAAGAAATACCAGATGTGTGCACCATTCTGTGTATCTGGCTTTATGTGGGTACTGGGAAATCCAACCCAGTTTGTTAGGCTTAGTAAATAAGCAACATAACTGCTACATTTCTACAGCCCATAAATTCAAGTTTCTTTGAATATTAAGATCAAAGTCAGTTCTCATGCCCCCCTTCTTAAAAATATTTTATTTACAAGGAGAGAGACAAAGAATGGGTGTGTCAGGTCCTCTAGCCACTGCATACAAACTCCAGATGTTTGCACAATTTTGTGCATCTGGCTTTACTTGAGTATTGGGGAATTGAACCCCGGTCATTAGGCATTGCAGGTAAGCACCTTAACTGCTGAGCCATCTGCCCAGCCTCTCTCTCTATCTCTCTCTATCTCTCTCTCTCTCTCTCTCTTTCTTTCTTTCTTTCTTTCTTTCTTTCTTTCTTTCTTTCTTTCTTTCTTTCTTTCTTTCTTTCTTTCTTTCTTTCTTTCTTTCTTCTTTTCTTGGTAGGATCTCACTCTAGCCCAGGCTGGCCTCGAACTCACAGCCATCATCCTACTGTCCTATCCCTTTTTTGATAATCTGTAGCTGGAAAGATGACATATGATATCTATAATCAGAACTACAATGTGGGAGCTGGAGGGAGGGTTCAGCAGTTAAGGTGCTTGCCTGCAAAGCCTAAAGACCTGAGCTGAATCCCTAGGGTTTTTTGTTTGTTTGTTTGTTTAAGAAATGGTCTTGGGCTGAAGAGATGGCTTAGTGGTTAAGGCGTTTGCCTGCAATGCAGAAGGACCTGAGTTCGAGTCTCTGGTGCCCACATAAAAGCCAGATGCACAAGAGGGCGCATGCATCTGGAGTTCATTTGCGGTGGATGGAAGCCCTGGTGTGCCCATTCTCTCCTCTCTTCTCTTCTCTTCTCTTCTCTTCTCTTCTCTTCTCTTCTCTTCTCTTCTCTTCTCTTCTCTTCTCTTCTCTTCTCTTCTCTCTCTCTCTCTCAAATAAATAAATAAATAAAATATTAAAAAAAAAAAAGAAAGAAATGGTCTTGCCGTAAGTAGCCCAGGCTGGCCTGGAATCCTCCCAAGTGCTGGGATTATAGGCATGTGCCACCAAAAATCTGCTCTTTTCATTTTTCCAAGGTAGGGTCTCTAGCACAGGCTGAAAGCCTTTTCTTTTAAAAGTTTTAGCATTGTCTGTGGAGGTGTAGCTCAGTTAGTACCGTTTGCATACAATGCATGAAGGCTTCCTTGGCTAGGGTTCAAGGCTAGATTCGTGTACCATAAGCATGCATTCATGAGTTGTACACTTTATTTTTATTATTACTTTTGCATGTGTGTGTAGTATGTATAGTATGTGTGGAGACGTATACATGTATATGTGGTGATGCACTGCTCCATGTGCACATGGAGGCCAGAGAACATCAGGTGTCCTCCTCTGTCCCTCATCTGTGCATTTCCTTAAGAGAGTCTATGAACCTGGAGCTGCAGTTTTTGCCAGTCCCAGCAATTCTCTGGTATCTTCTCCCCCATAGGAATGGGGTTACAGGCATGTGTGGCCATCCTCAGCTGGTTACATGGGTGCTGGGAAATCAAACTTAGATGGTCTCAGGCCCTCATGCTTTGACACCAGTGTTCTTAATCACTGAGCAATCTCTCTAGTCCCTGAATTGTGCACTTTAAATGGTTGGTTTTATGTTCCATGAAATTATTTTAATGTTCTTAAAAGAGGAAGTTGTCAGGAAAATAAACCCCAAAGAACCTGTCAAGAAGTTCAAAAGAAATATATAGTCTGGGACTGGTGGCATATGCTTGTAATCCTAGAACCAGGGATACTGAGGCAAAAGGATCATAAGTTGGAGCTGGACCACATAGTGAGACCCTGTCTCAAAAAAAAAAAAAAATAAGCAAAATGTAGGGGAGAAAAGATTGATTCTGGTGTTAGTTTGCAATGGCAAGAGACCCCAACACATCCATTCATCCATCCTCATATTCTCTCTCTCTCCCTCTCATTCTCTCTATCTTCCCTCTTATCTCCTTACAAATAAATGAATAAAATATGTTTTAAAATTTGTGTGTGTGCTTGCCACTGCAAACTAACTCTAGGCACACAAGCAAGTTTGTTTCTGGCTTTATGTGGATTTTGGGGACCAAACATGGGCCAGCAGATAGAGAGAGAATGTATTTGAGAGAGACAGAAAAATTGGGCATATCAGAGCCTCTGCCACTGCAAAGGGACTCGACACATGCATCCCTTTGTGCATCTAACTTATGTGGGTATTGGGAAATTTAATTTAGGCCAAGGAGGGTTTGTAAGCAGGTGTCTTTAACTGCTGAGCCATCTACCCAGCCCTAAATAGTGTATGTTTTTCTTTCATTCTCCCCCCCCCCACCCCCCCTAGGTCCAGTCTCATTCTATCTAGCTCAGGCTGACCTGGGACTTAACTCTGTAGTCCCAGGCTGGCCTTGAATTTACAGTGATGATCCTCCTACTTCTGCCTCCTGAGTGCCAGGATTAAAGGCATGTGCCACCACACCTGGCCATTTTTATTTATTTATTTTATAAATCTACTGCAAAAGTCTTTGATTATCTCACTTTAAATTTTTTTTTTTTTTTTTTTTTTTTTTGGTTTTTCGAGGTAGGGTCTCGCTCTAGTCCAGGCTGACCTGGAATTCACTATGTAGTCTCAGTGTGGCCTTGAACTCAAGGCAATCCTCCTACCTCTGCCTCCGAGTGCTGGGATTTAAGGTGTGCGCCACCACGCCTGGCCTAAAAAAATATTTTTATTTGAGACAAAAGAGGCTGGGTCCTCCTTGCTGCTGTGAACAAACTCTAGGCGCATGTGCCACTTTGTGCTTCTGGCTTTACTTGGGTACTGGGCAATGGAACCTGGCCTGTTGAGCTTGGCAAGCAAGTGCATTTAACTGCTGAGCCATGTCTTCAAGCCCCAGTTATCTCACTCCTGGAAAACTCAATGGCTTCTTGTACTTCAGCTTCTTTAACTCCTTACCACTACTCTCAATAGCAATATATTTGATAATTTACCTTCTCAAACCATGTGCCAACATTTCTACTTTTCCTGAAACCTTCAAAGTCTCGGCTCTGCAGAGATCCTTTCTTGTTGTTCTCAGAGGGTGGTATATGGCCTCTTGCTAGACCATGTATCCTTGAGGTCTGGAAAGGTCTTGAAGCCTGCCCCATTTTTCAGGAGGTTCTGGGTGTTGTGTCTAGTGCCTGGAGAGTATACCACAAGAGACAAGCAGGGTGATGGTAGCATATAGACCTAGTGCTGTCACATTCCTATGGGTGCTCAAGTATGGCAGAAAAGAAAATAGTAAAAAATAAGTGAAAACGCCTTTAAAACTCTGCTCTAGAAGCGCTTCCATTAGGCACCTTCCTGTTCATGAAGTTACATATCACAGAAAGGATTTATGCTTTGAGCATAGCAAAGGGGGAAGCTCTGGATAGCAGTCTAGATGCTGTGGTTTTGCTGTTGGAATCTGCAGCTTTAAGATGTGTCGGCCTCTGAGGTGTCCTTCCTTTGAGAAGAGGGTGAATGGGATGTTTTTGCTTAACTAGTATTTGTGTATTCTGTCTTTTGCCTAGCTAAAAGAAAGAAAATACTGACATCATTTTTGGACAAGATGGGCTTGTGGTTGCAAAAATGGAGACTCAGCTTTTAGTCCTACAGTGTGTAGTTCATTTTCTTTCTTTTTTTTTTTTTTAATATTTTATTTATTCACTTTCAAGCAGAGAGAGAGAGAGAGAGAACACCAGGGCCACCACCTTGTGGTCTGGCTTATGTGGGTCCTGGAGAATTGAACTCGGGGCCTTAGGCACTGCAGGCAAGTGCCTTAACCGCTGAGCCATCTCTCCAGCCCGTGTAGTTCATTTTCTACCAGCACTCATCTGCATTTCTTTTTATTGTGGTTCCCAGGCATAACCTTCACTTGCTGAAATGAGTTATTCTGTATGTCATTCCCTGAAGATCTGTTAGCCTTTTGTACTATGTCTTTAATTAAATGCACTCTAAAAATTGTGCTGGCTGACATTTGCTTAAAATGATCTGGAAGGTGAAAACAGTTGGAGTGAAGACACAGCGGTCACAAGTTGATGTTGGAACTGGGTGATTACATGGGTTTCATTATTTTCTTCACTTTTATAGAGATTTTTGTTTGGTTTTGGTTTTTTGAGATAGGGTAGGTAGCCCAGGCTGACCTGGAACTCACTCTGTAGTGCAGGCTGTCCTAGAACTCACAGTGATCCTCCTACTAATACCTCCCAAGTGCTGGGATTAAAGGCATGTGCCACCAGGCCCAGCTGAGATTTTTTTTTTTAATTATTCATTTTCAAGCAGAGAGATGTGAGAGAGAGAGAGAGAGAGAGAGAGAGAGAGAGAGAGAGAGAGAGAGAGAGAGAGAGAGAGAGAATGAGAATGCACCAGGGCCACCACTTTGTGGGTCTGGCCCATGTGGGTAATAGGGAACTGAACCCAGGGCCCTAGACACTGGAGGCAAGTGCCTTAACCGCTGAACCATCTCTCCAGCCCTGAGATTTTTTTTTATAGTTTAAAATAACATTGTGTTGGGCTGGAGACATTTCTCCAGCGGTTCAGTGGTTAAGGCACTTGCCTGCAAAGCTTAATGACCTGGGTTTGATTCCCTAGTACCCATGTAAAGCCAGATACAGAGTGGCACATGCATCTGGATTTCTTTTGCCTTTCATATTTTAAAAAAATATATATGAGAGAGGGGGGCAGAGGGAGAATGAGCATGCCGGGGCCTCCAGCCACTGCAAACAAACTCCAGATGCATGCACCAGCCACCCTGTGCATCTGGCTTCATGCAGGTCCTGGGGAAGTGAACCTGGGTCTATAGGTTTTTCAGGCAAGCTCCTAAACCATTGAGCCATCTGTCTAGCGTGCCTTTCTTTTTTCTTCTTCTTTTTTTTTTTTTGGTTTTTCGAGGTAGGGTCTCGCTCTAGCCCAGACTGACCTGGAATTCACTATGTGGTGTCAGGATGGCCTCGAACTCATGGCAATCTCCTACCTCTGCCTCCCGAGTGCTGGGATTAAAGGTGTGCACCACCACGCCCGGCTGCCTTTCATATTTTTTCATTATATTTTGCATAAATAATCTTAGTGAAATTTGAGAGGGGAGGTATTATTAGTACTGATTTTAATAATCAGAGACCATAGCAGTCAGGAATGAATTAAGGCTAAAAGGTTAAGGTTATTAAGGTTAGAAATCTTCAGATTTGTGTTTTGTTTTTTTTCCAAGGTAGGGTTTCTCTCTAGCCCAGGTTGACTTTGAATTCACTATGAATCTACTATGTATTCTCAGGGTGGCCTTGAGCTCACAGCAATCCTTGGCCTCCAGAATGCTGGGATTAAAAGGATGTGCCACTATGCCCAGCTTTGTGTGCGTGTGTGGTGGTAGTGGTGGTGGGTTGTTCTGGTTTTGTTTTTTTTCAAGGTAGGGTCTCACTCTAGCCCAGGCTGACTTGGCACTCTGTAATAGTTCCAGGCTGGCCTCGAACACAGTGATCCTCCTACTTCTGCCTCCCAAATGCTGGGATTAAAGGTGTGCACCACCACATCCAGCTAAATTTCTGTTTATTAGTCAGATTTTGAAAATAATGTATAGCATGTAGGTCCCTCATTCAACCCTCTCTCTGTTGACATGTAAAGAAAAAGTGAAAGGAATTGGATTTATGATCAGGTGCCTGAGAGCTGACCTTTTAGACTATGCTGAGAATCTATAAGTGTGAAGAGTGGAAGAATTGAAGTCCCGCCACTTACATAGACTTCATAGGGAGTCCTTGCTTGTAGTCTCTGGGACACTGCTCACCATCACCCATACAGATTTTGCCTGATTCTAGGCTGATATTCACCTACTCCTTTGTCATTGTGCCTTATCCTTATTTCTTCCTTTACACCTGCACTACCTTCTTATTTCCTTCCCTCTTTTCCCTCAAACACCCAAATTCATGTCTTGATCTTTAGATTTGTTTTCCTATAACATGTCTTTTTCTGCCCCAGGTTAGAATCTGGCCAGCTTTTCTTCATCTCTGTTACTAGTGAGTGACCACTAGTGTGTTGTTAAATATGATTCAACCGCAAGGTGGCTTAACACAGGCTGAGGCATGAAGACCTACTCAAGTAGCCTTAAAAGATTTCAGGCAGTAAGAATTCTAAATAAAAATTGAAACTACCACCTGTATTTTTTCAGGCCGTTGATGCTCACTGCCATCGGCTGCATCCTCCCTATGGCACTGGTAAGTGTGGGAAGGGCTGGTGACAGTTTTGGTGGGCTGCTGGATTTGTCTTTTCAGGGGGAAAAACTATTTGCAAGTTGTGTAAATTGTCCCTGAGGGCTGGACAGTTTGAAGTAGCATAGGAACTAAAAGGATGCAATGACATCTAATGGATTTTCTTGGGGAATCATGTTAGGAGCCCCAGTATGTCCCTTGATCCTCATATAAAATGAGCATGCTTTGTGCATTGTTTTGAAAACTAAACGTACCTTATCCAAGTGCTCCAGGATGTTAGGTGATAACTGTTGAATTTCCTGAAATGATATTGGCTTCGTACTAGAAAGGGTCCCAAATATCAGGTGTATTTTTGGTTTCCTTCAGTAGTAGCAGTTATCTTCTCTGGTACTTTCAAGTTTACTTTGGCTTGGGGGGTAGAGAGCAAACACTTTACTGGATGTTTTATGAGGCTTGGGTTTGGTGATAATAGAAAAGAAATTGGTGTTATCATTTACTAACAAACATTTAAGTGGACTTAGAATTTGTGATTTGAAAAATAGTTTAACAACAGTTTGCTTTTGGTTTAAGGGACCCAGTGGGGAAGAGATACACTGAATAAAGTTGACAGAGTAGGACAAGCAAGTTACAGAATTATTTGTGTAAACAAAGCCAGATTGTTACTGGAGTTGCCTTATCTAAGATTCTAAAATGTATAGTTGTTTACTTGTGAGTGGGTCATTGGCCACAGAAATTCAGAAGTTGTCCTTCCCTCCCCTCATTCTAGCCCAGGCTGGCCTGGAATTCACTGTTATCCCAGGCTAGTCTCCTAACTCATGGTGATCCTCAGCCTCCTCAGTGCTGGAACTAAAGGCTTGAGCCACCATGTCCAGATGAGATTCAGAAGTGTAATCTAACCAAGGTCGTCTCCATTCCAAACTGATTGACTTCTTTCTTTAATCTCTGAAATCCTTAGATTATGGAAGAAAGTGCCTCTAGAACATCTTTTGAACTGTTGAGGTTGTAGGTTGGGTGACTGACCATGTCTGGAACCACTTGCTGGTATTTAAAGTGTTTATTCAGACTGTATTATATCTCTGGGAGAAAAGCTTTACATTATTAACCTGGTGTTAGCTATTTGTCAGCCTTGCTTGTGAAGCAGGAATAGAATTGTGTGGCACATTTACTAATTCTTTCAAAACAGAAAGGAGGGCTGGAGAGATGGCTTAGCGGTTAAGGCACTTGCCTCCAGTGCCTAAGGCCCTGGGTTCAATTCCCCAGGATCCACATAAGCCAGACCCACAAGGTGGTGGCCCTGGTGCGCTCTCTCT
>PVHP010036605.1:0-17881 GCA_004024765.1 Zapus hudsonius | reverse complement strand
GGTATCCAGCCCCTAGAAGGCAGTTAGTGTAGTGCTGGAAGGCACTGCACAGGCTGCTAGGGTAACTGATCAACGACAGCTGGAGTAAACAGAGACGATTGACACGAAACACAGTCTGCGGCCATGAGTAGGCTGACCACACCTCCTACTGGGAGGGAACAGCGAACCAACAAAGGAGCACTTGTGTAATGGAGGAGCCTGTGCCTGGGGGAGACAATCAACAGCTTTCAAATTCGGCCAATTTTCCACTTAGTGAGGGGGACCCCTTGTCTGGAACTAGGGATTCAGGGCGATAGGCACTGGACCCCGTACTTTTGGGCTCCCAAAACAAGATGCACTATGGGAGCGAGTGACAGGGAGGCTACTAAAAATAGAATCTAGGTAATCCAGAATTGTGTATATTTGTTAACCTACACTGATCTCACTCTCCGATGGAGATTGTGTTTGTATTTTTCAGGATGCAGCAAGAGAGCTGGGGCCCATTTTACCCTACCAACTGACCGTAGGCCGATAGCTGAGATTCTGGCAAGAGAGGAGCCACCACAGTCATATCGTGGAGGATCCAAATGGAACCCCGCAGAGAATGATGGGATGAACAAGGGGCCCACAGCCACAGCCATTAAATCAACACAGGATAAGCCAGTGAGACAGAAGCCAACGATTTCAACACAAAGACGCCTAAGCTCACAACCTTAAAGCAGCCTTAATACTCATCCACCACGACTCAGAGAACTATGCAGAAGAGGGGGCGGAAAGATTGTGAGAGCCGTGGTGGGGGAGATTATCCAGAGGCATGGCCAGGAGAACCTGGCTGAATACTAGGCTATCCATGGTCCCCTGTCACAAGAACTGATCCAGAGGATCCATGGAGGAGGTTATCCAGTGGAGGGGGAGGGGAGGGCAGCGGGGAATTGGCGATAACAACTCATTGTTTGCCCACTAAATGTTGTAACTCATTATGGACAATAAATTTTTAAAAAAACTAAAAAAAAGACAGTGTTTTCTGTCCAACTATGAGAAATGCAGATGGCTGACAGTCTCCAGCTGTTGGTTTCAGTGGGACCAGCCTCAGCTTTTGAACTGAGGTTGCATTCTTTTCCAAGTTGACAGCAGCTATTGTAGTTACTTTCTCATTGCTGGGACAAACATGTGACCAGAAGCAGCTTATAGGAGAAAGGTTTATTTCAGGGGAAACACCACTGATGGCAAAAGAAGATGGCTCCATAGCAGAGAGAAACCACCAAAGAGCCAGTAAACTGATATCTAGAGCTCAAACTCGTTTTGCACATACCTAGTAAGGATGGACTCAAGATCTTCACCCAGTAATGCATTCCCTGTTGCAGGCCTGCTGGGGCTTAAGTAGGAAGTTTAATCTTAATCAAAATGCCTGGGCCATTTTTCATGGGGTCATACATTCAAACTCCCACAATAGCCAATGACTGAGCAAAACCATAGCAGATGGACTCAGCTATTTCCACTTGGTATAGGATTTATCTTCCTTTGCTTTGCACTCACTAGGATGACAGATTTTTCAGATCTGCATTGACATCTTTACAGAAAGTCAAGTCTTTACTGGGCCTCAAAGCAGGAGAGAGCTCTGTGTCTGAGAATGAAGGGACAGTGGATGACAAAGAGATCTGGGCTAGTACACCCAGAATTATGATTTAGAGGTAGGATCAGATCCTAAGCACATTGAAAATCCACTGAGAGGTTTGTAAATTCACTCCAACTGCCATGTGGGTTGGGAGGTATTTTAGAATAATAGTAAGAAAAACTTTAGTCAATGAGGGAAGAGACTTCCAGGGTTATTCTAGCCCAGTGGCTATGGGCACAGAGAGTAGTGGTCCAATTCTGCATGTTTCTGAAGGTACAATAAGCAGCATTTCATAATGGTTTGGATCTTGAAGGGAGAATGATGGACAGAGACAAATCAAGACTGACCACCTATACAGAAGGATGTGTCATTTTCTGAGCTGGTAACTAATGGTAGAAAAGTAAGAGATTTGGGAGTGAAAATTAAGAGCCAAGTAATGGATATTTGGATATGGTGACCATTGTATATACAAGTATGGAGTTGAAGCCTGGCTGTGTAGGAGGTAGAAATTTTGAAGCTATCAGTATGACAAGGGGGTAAAAAACTCAGGGAGCTGAAGAGGTGGCATAAGGAATGGTCCCCTTTGCTCCAGGCCATCTACCATGTCTTCTTGGTGCTTCACAAGCCTAAAACCCCCTTTCAAAGGTCTTGGGTAGAAAGGAGATGGAGCATGTTCAAGTCTTCCCTCAATGTCTTTAGGTCTTTAATTCACTCATCCCTTCCTTAACCTTTCTGTTACTATAACAAATACCTGAGTGTTAAAATTGAATGTTGAACTTTTAACATACTGTACACATGCCTTACTAACATAATGCTACTCTCCAGCAGTAGGTACTCTTCCTTAATCTTGTGTGATGTTTTCTGTACATGCTTATATATGCTCTTTTTAAAAACTCTTATTAACAAAATCTACACACACACATACACACATACACACACACACACACACACACACACACACACACACACACACACATGCATAAGCACAATATAGCATAATCAAGCTGACCTGGCGTATCAGCTGCCTGCCCAGCCAGGCCACTCTGCTAAATCCACATGCGGTATCAGCAAAAGCTCTTCCTTTCCTATATTTAGATAGGAGAAGCACACTACTTTCTTTAATGTTTAAACACCTTTGATGATTGCCCTTTAGAAATAATCCCAGATGTACTTTCTTTAAATTCCTTAATTAGTTACCTACTACTTGAAAATTATACCTATAACTTTGAGAGTAAACTGATGTACTTTTCCTAGCAAAAAATGAGATATCCTTTCTGCTGTGTGAGTCTTAAATCATTGTTCATCCTGGGAGTTTGCTCAGTTAAGATTGTTTGAGATCATACTCTGTGACACCTTTAGACATCTAAGATAATCATCTTATTAAAACAAGCTTCTTTTGGGGCTGGAGAAATTGTTCAGTTGTTAAAGGTGCTTGCTTATAAGGCATTGAAGACACAGGTTTGATTCCCTAGTATGCATATAAAGCCAGATGCAAAAAGTGGCTCATGTGTCTAGAGTTCATGTGCAGTGGCAGGAGGCCCTAGCATACACTTAGGCAGAAAGAAAGGAAGAAAGAAAGAAAGAAAGTAAGTTTCTGCTCAAATTTTGGAGTTTCAGTCCATGGTCATTTGGCTCCACTGCTTTAGGTCTGTGGTGAAGCAACACATGGTAAAAACATGTGGTAGAGCAAGTGACTCACTTGGTGGAAGCAGGGAACCAAAGAGAGAAGATCAGGTACTGTTGCAGTGACCTTGGTTTTGTTGGACAAACACCTGACCAGAAGCAACTTATGGGTGAAAAGGGTTTATTTCAGGTTTACAAATTCCAGGGGAACACCACCAATGCTGGAAGAAACTGGCTCACTTCCATAGCTCCAAGCAGAGAGACACCACCAATCATCCAGCAAACACAAAACTCCCAGAGCTCAACCTCTTCTGAACATATCTAGCAGTGCTGGACTACAAGATCCACCCCCAGTGACATACCCAGCTTCCCCAACAGAGCTTCGACATTGAAGACTCATTGAAGTTGCCAGCTCAATCTTCATGAACCATCTGAGTCTATGTGGCCACTCTTTCAAACCACCATAGGTTCCCACAGTCGCTTTAGAGGGCATGCCCCTAATGACCTGAGATCTTTTACTAGGCCCTACCTCTCAAAGTTTCCACTACCTCTCAATAATGTCACAGGATTCCAGAACCAAGCCTTCACCACATATGTGAGCCTTTAACAGACACTTCAGATCCAAAGTATAGATAGCACTCTTCCACCCAAATACCCTTGTCTGAAAGCGCCCTATCACCCTAACAGAAAAGACTCCTTCTATGCTGGTTATCTGACACTTCAGAGGAGAAAGAAGTTCCTGAACCAAGAGAGCAAAGAGCATTGGGAAACTACTTTCTCTACTTGCCTATCTCTGAAAGACATCCCACAAAGCACTCTGCCCTCTATTATTTAGCCTGCACATCATGGATATGCAGTACAAGTGTGTTGAATGTGGAGGGTCATTTGATTATGTTTACACAATCAGTGTATCTATCACAGGGACCGTTTCTTCAATTTTACCTTTCAGCATAGAGGAAAACAAGCTGGCCATTATTTTCCAGGCAAGCACTTGCCAAATAAATGTTCCTCATCCAGATGTAACTCACCCCAGAGTGAAAAGTGTGGGAGGAGAGCCCCATCTTTCTCATCTGTATAAAGAGGATGACAATACCCAATGCCACATGCCTTACAACTGAACTGTTCTAAGAAGATTTAGACTTTGCAGGAGATGGTGAGTTTAAACACCAGTAACTCCCCACTCTGACTCAAGTCTCCTTTGTTGAATGGGATAATTATAATCTCCACCGCATTTTCCCTCAGATATGGTGTTTTGCAGAAAAACATCTGATGCCTGTCTTGGAAACTAGCATTGGTTCATGGCCAATACATAGCATGCATGTAAGATGCCTGCCCTGCTTTTACCCTGTGTACCCCTTCTGTCTTTAAGTACCTCAGCAGTTGCACCCTCTCCCTGAGTGATTCATATGTGTGGCAGCCAAGGGGCATTACTAGGGCCTATGAATGCCAGAGGCCTCTTCGCAACTATCATAATCTCATACATCATAATCTCTATCAGTTGAATTGACAATTTTTTGAGGGGAGAGGTCAGGCTTGAGAATAGCATATTTGGGGGACATTCATTTGTTCAGGAGTGGTGTTCTATCCCTACATCTATAGTGGCTGCTGTCCAACTAGTTTATGTCTGAGTTTTTGTTTTCCTATCATTTAACTAAGCTCCCAAAAGTAACCCCTAGAAGTTCCCCTTTGACCCAAGATTTCCAACTTGATTTCTATCCTTTACACCCCCAGAATTTCTAACCGATGCAGGCAGTTTCTGAAAGGGGCACTGTATTATCCTTAACTCATTAATTAGTGACAAACCACTCACTTCACCCAACATGGGGGCAGTCCACAGAGGATTTATCCCAGAGCCACTAAGGAATTTCACAACTGTCACAAAACAATGCAAATAAGTAAGATCTGCAGAACATCATCATGAGGTCAAGCTGTGTGTAAATAAATGCTTGCTTCAAGAAGAGGGCAAATCCTAAGGTGAAAAGTGACAGGTCTTTATTTTCAAGAACCCAGCAAGGTATTATGGGTAGGATATTAATTAAGTCATGCTCCTGGGCCTCATGTAGCCCCATCTCAATGGCTTCAGCTTGTTGACAAACTGAACACAGGATCCCCAGAGAGATCACTAATATTCTGATGAACAAGATTTATTGGTGTTTCCTAACTAGCATTTTAGTATAATTTTTTTAAAATATATATTTATTGTCCATAATTTTGACACTTTATCTGAGCTTGGAAAGTTGGAAGAAAAGAATGTTTGGATAACATCAAATATCCAAAGATGAAGCTTGCATCTAATTTTAGGCCGCTGGAAGGGTTTCCTGGGAAAAATTCTACACCATCCCCATTTGGTCCCTGGCATTCCTTCTTTCCTTCCATGTCCTCCATCCATCACTCTCCCACATTCACACACCATGGAGAACTATCTGAATAATGTTGAGGCTGCCTCAGGTCTAAATGAAGTTTTAATGACTCTGAAAGTCTGCCCAATTTTTCACCCCTGAATTTTTCCCTTTTCTTTTTCCTTCCCTTTAGAAGATTTTAATGTGATGGCAGGTACTATCCTTACAGAAATGACAGTCATGGGTATATGGAAATCAAAAGCCCTATCACCGCTAGAGTGGAAGGTCAGTCATTAAAAGACCTTCCATGGTCATCAGAGGTGTCCACTCTCTAAGAGACACTGGATTCAAGCTCCTGGTAATTAACTAATGACTCTGGTCCGCCCAATGCCACCATTTCCATCTTCATTTGCACTACATGAGCTATTTGGGCTCAGAATTTCATGCTTCACTAGAGGTTTAAAGCATCTTTTATCTGAGGTTATGCAGACAAATATGAACTAATTAATGTTTACACTAGCCCCTTGGGAGTATGCAATTGTCCTATGGCCCACCAGCTTTCCAGCCATTCCTTGATGAAGCTCTGCTGTCCATCTGCTTGGCCTCCTCCTTCTTACTGCCCCAAGCAATCCTCATCTCCTTTTCCTCCAAAATATTTCTACAATCCACTCACTTCATGCCCTCTCTACTCCTCTGAGCTGTCTGCTTTCCTTGACTGGGAAAACATAGCCCTGCTTCTTCTCTTCTCTATTGCCCAATTCTCCACCTAGAATTCAGAATGAGAGGTCTAAACAATTAATCTAGAGAAGTTGTTTCTCAGTTAAAAGCCTGCTATGAGTCATTTATGGAAAATCCTTCCCTGCTACCCTTATCCTCCCCCAACTTTGAATTCTCATACATCAAGATCTCTCCAGAGCCAAAGCATTTGTACATGCTATTTCTTCTACTACTACTTATACCTGAAAGTGCACAATTGTAACTACTCTCTTCCACAATTTGAAGTGTAAAGAATTATTTTAAGTCTCTGTGGGTTGGAGTTGTTTGTTATGCAGTGTTATTGTGGCAACAGCTAACTGATACAGCATCTATTCCCTCTAGCAAGATCACATGGATTTTATTGTACATATCACCCTTGTCCATTCTCCATCCCCAGGATTCTGGTGCAGATAACTCTTCACCTAACCAATTACTGCATTCCATCCCTTTGGCCAGAGGGGCTGAGTCATACTCAGTATGTGACTCAAGTTACATCAGTAGGATGTGTGGTTCCAGAATTTTCCCTAGAAGCAAGGACAAAGAAAACACCTTTCTAATATAGTTTCTGACAAAAGCTCCTAGACAAAAGTTGACATGAGAAGAAAAAGCCAAGTTAAAAACTAGCAGAAGTCAAGCATGGTGGCCTATGCCTATAATCTCACCACTTGGAAGGTTTGAAGTAGGAGCATTGCTAGGAGTTTGAGGTCAGTCCGGGCTATATAGTAAGTTCCAGGGCAGCCTGGGCTAAAGGGTAAGACTCTGTCTTAAAGAAAAAGTGGGAATCCACTTTGAAATTCAAGTTATGACATCAGTTGGACTCCTGGACCCTCCTGTTCCTGATGATCTACCCCAGGTTTTCTAGTTTCATAAGAAACATCCTCTATTTTCTTGGGTTATTTTGAATTGGTTTTCAACCTACTATGATATCAAAACTCAGTTCCTCTTTGAATCCAGTTAAGTCTGACATTGTATTCCTATTCAAACACGTACATTCTGATCAAGGTCCTTGCCTTTATTTTCACCTATCTCTGGCCCTTCTGAGTCTGAAGCATTCTGTTTAGTTCCTGCTTTATCCTTACTTTAGTAATTAAACAGGAGGCGAGTGAAATCCTAAGATTCCAAACACTTCATATTTCTCCCATGAACAAGCTAGAACACCAAGGTAAGGTGAAGGCTGCAGGGAAAATGATTTAATCTGAACATGTCATGAAAAGTGAAGAGGATGTTCTGTTCCAGTACTTTGAAAATCTGTGCATTGCAAGACGTAGAGAAGAAACTCAGATTCCAAGAAATATCACTGCTCAAAATGTGCTGTGTATGTGACTGCAGCGTGTTTAATTTGTTTATATCAAATATGGATGTTTCCAGGTAAACTGGATGAAAAGTTGCTAATAAGTACTGTTCTCCAAGATGGCCTAGAGTTCATGCTGTCATTCAGGCTATATTAGCCTATTTTTCACCAAGTGAAAGGTGTGATTAGAAAGTAATGGTCTCCCCACTATCCATGAACAAAGGAATAAATGGGTGGGCTCATGTTTTAAAGAATTGGTAAATAAAACATTGAAGTGCCTGATTTACTTTCAGAGAAGCCATTTATAGTAGCTCACTACTTGCTGACATGATGCTACCATGGCTGACAATAACTCTAGAATTCCTACTTTCAAAGGCAATCCTTTGAAGGTGTGCAAATTCTAGTTTGGTGGCTTCAGTTTTATGCATAACATTTATTTATTTTTATATTTACATGGGTAAGTTTGTGTGGTATATGTGTGTATACATGTTCGTATATGTGGGTGCACATGCCTGTGGAGGCTATAGGTCAAAGTCAGCATCATCCCCAATTGCTTTCCACTTTATTTTTTTAATACATAGTCTCCCACTGAAGCCAGGACTAAGAAATGTAGCTTGTCTAATGTCATAATCAGCCACATGCCCTTGCAATGAACTTCCAAACCAGGCACAGTTTATGGGAGGAAAGGATTTATTGAAGCCACAGATCCAGAAGAAGTTCCATAATGGTGAAAGAAGTTGGCTTCCTTTCACAGGTCTAAACTGAGAGAGAAACCACCACCAAACACAGACAAGCTCATAGCAAAATTTAAAAAAAACTCATAGCTCTGTTCAGACTGTTCTTTGCATATCTATGGCTGGAATTCCAGATCCACCCCAGAAACACCTTAGGGCTGGAGCTTAGGATCCAACCAGGCCAGGGTGACACTTCCTCCAGCCAGGAGGCTGGAGACAAATTACAAGTTTTAATAAACTCTTGAATCTATTGAGAGACATCCATTCAAACTACCACATCTAGCTAGCCCACAAGTCTTGGGCATCCTCCTGTACTGAGACCACAGGTATGCACCACCATGTCTAGCTCTGACATGGGTGCTGGGAATCTGAATTTACATTCTCATGCTTGTGCAGAAAGCACTTTACCCACTGGGCCATCTCCCCAGTTCCTACTTTGGTGGTTTCTTAAGCCATGATACTACTTTGAGGATTTTAAGCCTTCTTTAGCATCCCTCCTCTCCAAGTATTTGAGGACTCTTGATCTTTTCTTTTTTTTTTTTTTCCTTTTGTTTCTTTGAGACAGGACCTCATGCAGCCCAGGTTGGCCTTAAATTCAAGATTCTTCTGCCTTCTCCTCCCAAGTGCTAGAATTATACCTGTGTGCCACCATGCCTGGCTTTGATTCCTGACTTTAATCACTGTAATCCATGTTGGTAGATGTTATCAAAGCCCTCATAAATTGATTTGTGCCTTCCAGATATAATTTTAAGTTAGCCTATTCTGACTTTCTGCTGGATATCATCTACATTGTTAAATCTTAATTATGTAAAATAATCCTATGCTTTTAATAATCTGCTTCTCAAATCACATTCTGACAGGATCTATTACTTCCTAACTAGTATTCCCACCCAAGAGGTAGAATAGAGGAATTGAACATCTTCATCACTCTATACTATTCTCTCTAGCAGCTTCTAAGGTATGCAAACACATTGCTAAAAAGCAGTTTCAACCACACTACTAAGTATTTGGTAGTTAGATTTTCAAAATATTATGAGGAAAGAGCTGTGTCTAGGGCTGGGAGGAGGAAAGGATGAACCTGGCACTTCTTGTTGCACCACAAAGATGTGCTTTAAAAATTCTGGAGGTATGTCAGAAGGATGTAGCAGCCACCCTGATGGGATTCATTCTAGACCACCTTGGGGCAATTAAAATGTCAACATAAATAATGATTATATTGAATCAAAACTGAATTTATTTAAAAGTCCATGAGCCCATACTGATATAAACAAAGCTCAAAAAAATAGAGAAAAGAAGGTTCTCCCTTACATTAAATACAGGCCAGCAAGTATAGAAGAAATGACAAAAAGCCAGGTGTGGTGGGGCACGCCTTTAATTCCAGAGTTTAGGAAGCAGAGGTAGGAGTATTACCATGAATTCGAGGTCACCCTAAGACTACATAGGAAATTCTGGGTCAGCCTGGACTAGAGCAAGACCCTACCTTGAAGAACAAAGAAAGAAAGAAAGAAAGAAAGAAAGAAAGAAAGAAAGAAAGAAAGAAAGAAAGAAAGAAAGAAAGAAAGAAAGAGAAAAAAATCTTGGAGATCAAAAGATGAAGTGAAAGTTTCCCAAAGTTCTTGATAGTTACACATTCTCAAAACTTCCAAAGTACCTCCTCATGACTAGCTGTAGAAGTAAAACTTCACATTAAAGAGGAAAAGCTGAACAAGCAGTCAAGAGTCATACTAATATTGACAGTGACATAGTGTGCCTCCCAGTAGACTGCACTGAGAAGTCTGCAACACTTCTTCTGACCAATGGGCACAACCTGAACTTGATCATGAGAACACTGTGTACAAGCCTACTTTATGCATGATGGTAATCCAGGCCTCTTCAAATCTGATGTGGAAGACAAAGAAAGGATGGGGAACATATTCTAGATCAAATAGAACTAAAGAGTAAATGTAATGTATGCTCCTAGGGTCGAAAACAACAAATAATTCTAAGGACATTGTGGAGAAAATGGCAAATTTTGCATATAGATTATAGGTTAAGTATGATTGTATGAAGGGTAGAGTTTCTGATTTTGATCATTGAACTTTGGCTATAGAAAAATATCCTATTTTGTAGAAGATACATACTGAAGATTTACTATACGATCTGAAGAGAAACCAGAGTATCTGAAGATTTACTATAAAAGGCTCTGATATCTGCAACTTATAATTATAATGGTAGTAGTAATATATAATATATACATATATGTACAATGTATATAAGTGTACATGCTATATGCATGAAAATGTGGCAACATTTTGGTCATTGGTGAATCCAGGTGAAGAGTACATAGAAAGTCATTTTATTTTTTAACATGTGTATGCTTGTGGTACACTTGTGTATGTGTGTGTGAGCAGATTGGGGTACACATACATGTGTGTGCATGTGGGAGCCAGAGGTTGACATCTGGTGTCTTTCCACCTTGTTTTGTGAACAGAGTTTCTCACTGAACCTAGACCTCACTGCCTTGTCTAGACTTGCACCTCCTCAGCACTGTGAATCAAGGCACATGATTTTATGTGGGTACTGAGGATCTAAACTTATGTCTGCAATAAGTACTTCATTTACTGAGTCATTTCCCCAGTCCCTCATTTTACTTTTGACCCTTTTCTTTATGCTTGATTTTTTTTCTGAAAGTGAAAGTATGCTCTCTCTGTGTGTGTCTCTCCTCTGTCTCTCTGTCTATCTATCTATCTATCTATCTA
This sequence comes from Zapus hudsonius, assembly GCA_004024765.1. Lineage (NCBI taxonomy): Eukaryota > Metazoa > Chordata > Mammalia > Rodentia > Dipodidae > Zapus > Zapus hudsonius. Next base: position 6,806 of record PVHP010036605.1, on the reverse strand, counting down.
TCTATCTATCTATCTATCTATCTATCTATCTATCTATCTATCTATCTATCTATTTCTATCTCTTCAGTACCCCACTAGACCAATGCAGGACACCATCCCTTTAAGAAAGGCAATGACCTGCTAAAGACCTATATTTGTTCTGATCAATATGGGAATCGCTATCCACATCTGTGACTATGTAAATATAAACTTAAAGAAAGTAAAATTGGATGCAATTTAAACTCCACTTTGTTGGGAATTCTATCCATCATAGAAAGCTCTATGTGCTTGGTCTGAGAGGGAAAGTGCACAGTCTGCCTTTCATTTAGTAAATGACCTTGGACAGGTTTCTCTGTCTGTGAGCGTCCTCTTCCTCAGCTATATGATAAGGATAATCAAAGCTGCCTCACAGTGATTTGTGTGAAAGCGAGTTTATGGAGCCAATATGTGTGGAGTGATGCTAAGGACACATCCATGCTCTGTTCTTCATATAAAATCAGTTCCTGGGCTCCCCAAGGGGAGATTCTTTTATGCTAAACCTGGAAGTGTGGCTCCAGCTTCACATGACTCCTGCCATATAGGTCACATATAACCAGCACCTCATTCAACAAGTGATACTAATGTGTGTTACCAGCCCTACAAAACAAGCAAAGTTTCCTGCTGTGACAGCCACTGATACCCAAAATTTCTTTATTGATGTTGAACAGTTTTTGAGAGAGGCCAGGTACAAGTCCTACCTTTGTCCATATACATATATATGTATGTGTTTGTATATTTGTATATATATATATATATATATATATATATATATATATATATATATATATATATATATATATATATATATATATATATATGCACAGAGACATGCATGCATACACACACGCATGCACAGATACACACACACATCTCCCTTCCTCTTAGAGGGATCTACTCATTTTGCCATTATCCAAGATATGTTTCTGTTCATAAGTCCCCTATAAATTGCACTGTGTACAATCCTTGTTCTGTCTTCTACTTTCTTGGGAAGGCAGCTATGCTGATCTCTCTATCACCAGTGCAGACCTCCATTTGCTTGGATTTCAAGCTCCTTCCACCTTTGGTGGCCTGTTCTACACTGAGTCCAGGTTTCCCAAAACCCTGGAGAACCATTCTGTGCCAACTTTTCTGCCCAGCAGAATTCTTAGTTTCTTACCATCTGCAATTACCATTATTTTGTTATTACCAACTTTGCTCAAGGCAGTCCTCCCTTGTTTGTGTTGGTCAACTGCCTTGGTATTCTATTGGCCACACAAGCCCTAGTCCCCAGCTTCCTGCTGCTGCTATCACCTCTCCATATCTCCTGTGCCTGCTCCAACTCAGTATTGCTGCCGGACCGACCTCAGCTCCCTGGGAGCATGGAGCTCTTACAACCCAACCTCTGGCCACTTACACAGCACCAGTGAGTTCAGGATGGCTTCTCATGCCACCTTAATCTCTCTCTCTCTTTTTTTCTCTCTCTCTCATTGCATTTTTCTAAGACAAGTATACCAATGCATTCTACCTCATATATTCTTCTTACAATGTGAAATTTACACTCATTCTTCAAGAAACAAGCCTGTGTGCCTTCCCCTTCAATGTCAGTAGGTGATGATCATGGTGGATGTGATGCTGTATGACACCTGAGGTCACCAAAAAGATAATATGCTTCCACATGGTCCTTTGGGGATGCTCATGCTTGCAAGTCAGCCACCATGTCATGAGGAAACCTGGGATACCTTGGAAAGCCCCATGCAGGGGTGACAGTTCCCACTAAGCCCCAGCTGACAGCCACCATCAACTGGCTGACACGTGATTGAATGAGCCTTCAGATGATTCCAAGCTCCAGCCTTCAAGCTGCCCCAACCCATGCTTTGTAGAACAGAGAAAAGCTGTCCCCACTGAGCTTGGCTCAGATGGCAGGTTTGTGAGCAAAATTAATGCTGTCATTACTTGGAGCTCTGAACACTGCAGAATCAGGCTGCATGGCCATTTTTACTCTGCTGTGAAATACATGGCTATTGCAGGGCACCATGGAGTGACTCTGTCTAACACTCCACAGCTGAGTTCCAAATACAAACCACAAAGCCCCTCTGTCACTGATGGTCCCTCTCCCTCTAGGATCTCAGTTTAGAGTGGCAAGGCAAAAACTAGATCGTGTGTTTCCCCTGTGGGGAGTAATTTCCCCAACATCAAACCTATTCCTTTCCAAAAAGACACATGCCTTTCTCCCTTCATCAGGGCCATAATGGAAGCTAGGTTGCTATGATTGACACTAACATACACATAAAAAAAAAAAAAGACCAGGGCTGCGGAGATCCCTCAGTGGATAAAGTACTTGCTTCTCAAGAGTGAGGACCTGAGTTTGGATCCCTAATATCCACATAAAAAAAGTGTGTCTGAACTATCAGAGCTTGGTAGACAGAGACTCTCTGGGGCTTACTGGTAGCTAGTCTAGCTGAACTGGTGAGCTCTAGGTTTAGTGAGAGATGCTGTCTCAAAGAATGAGGTGGAAAGTGATTAAAGATAACAACCAACATCAACTTCTGGCCTCCACATGGGTGCACTTGCACAATCACACACACATAAACATAAACACACACACATAAAAGTACATATGAACATGTATATACATGTATGGACGCCACACACACACGCATACATATGTGAAAGAATTTAAGAAAAAGAAGATCCAAAATATTTAACCTGCCACACAAGATTCTAATAAGCTATTGACTTGATGACAGATTGCTGTCATGGAAGGCAGAAAAGAAGGACCACATCTGCTGGACAATGGATAAGAGAGACCCTAGGTGACCATTATTTTTCCAGTACTGGGGACAAAACCCAGGGTCCCTCACATGCTAGGTCATATAAATTTTACATTCCAACCCTTCAAGCTTTTACATTTATATGACCTAGCATTTTACACTGAGCTACATTTCCTAGTCCCTTTATATATATTTTGAGACAGGGTGTTGCTAAGTTGTCAAGGATAGCCTAGAATTCACTCTGTAACCCAGACAGTCCTTGAATTTGTAATTCTTCTGTCTAAGCCTCCTATCCCAAATAGTTAGGATTCAGGTCACCACCATCACATACAACTTCTTGCTGCATTATATAATTGACAGGTGACAGGTGAAGAAGCCAAGGCCCATGAAATGCCTGAACTGTGCTGCCTGGCTAACAACTATTATAATTTAATATTTTTCTCTGTGTGTACAGGGGTTACTTTCTTTCCCTTTCATTCCATCTCCATGTATGTCACTCTTCTCATCTACAGAATACACAGATCTATAAAGGCTCCTCCCCTAAAAGAAATCTGCAACCCTTACATCATTCCTGGCAATATGTCCATCCTCACATGAGCTGTAATTTCACATTGTTAGGGATGTGATTTATCCAGACCAGCCCACTGACAAAATCTCACTCATGTTTTGTCATTAGAATTTCTAATAATGTTGCAGATCAAAATTGGCAGAAGATTTCAACATTGGTGAAGGAGACCCTTATTAATGTTTCTAGCCAGGCCATGTTGTCTACAAATTGCCCACACTCAATGTCTTTACACATGTACAGGTTTGAATAAGATGCACCTCATGTTCCTTTTGAGTACTTGATCCTCAGCTGGTGGCAGTTTGTGAGGCAGAGCCTTGTTGGAGGTGTGTCACTGCCAGTGCTCAGCTAGCTCACTCTTAATGCTTCCTGCCAGCTGCTGTAGAAGATATGATGCCCATCTCTGTTCATGCCATGCTTTCCCCTGCCATGATGAAACTTCTCCTGGAGACTGTAAACAAAAATAAACCCTTTCATCCCAGCAGCTGTCTTGGGTCAGTCAAGTGTTTTGTTTCAAAAAGACAAAGTTAACTACAGCACAGTCCACATTTCTGACCCTAGCCAACTTGTGCAGAGAAAAACACACAAAAAACTGAGTGAAAGCTTCTCTTCAAAATATGTATAGAATCCACGTGTGATAGCATACACCTGAAATCCAAGCACTCAGGATCCTGATGCAGGAGGATGCCAAGTACAAGGCCAGCCTAGGTTAAAAGCCATTGCCAGGCTAGACTAGATTATATAGGGAAGCTCTGCTGTTTATATACATATCCAAAAACTTGAATTCAGTTGTTGAGTAGCATTAATAGAAATGTTCTGGGTAGAATGTTTTAGGGTTAGAAGAGACAGTCAGGAAACTGAGATACAGCTCTCAGTAGTTACTCAAGATGTTGGTGGAGATTCTCTTCTCTCATGACCCATAGTGACAATAGATAAGACCAAGAATTCCATGGGTTGGAAAAATGACTTATCTGGCTGAGTTTTTAGTCCTTCAGAAGCAGATCCTGGGGAGGGGATTTGAGGATAAGTAGCTTGTTTCAGAAATATCAATCAATAAGGAAATGAGGGTGCACTTCCTTGCTTACCACCTATGCCACCCCAACCAGGAATACCTGAGCTGATAGAACTCCCCAGCACTGAGCACTGTGTAGGCTGCCCAGGGTCCAAGTGAGTGCTTGCACTCCACCATTTAGTCTAATGGGTACAACCTGGCTGCAGGTGATCAGACGGGGGATGAGGCTCATTTGGTGCTGTTCTCAAACTTTGGCCTGCAAACCTGCACTACCCTGAGTACAGATAGCCCAAGCTGATCATACACACCATCCCAAATCCAGGAAAAGATTTCAGGAAGAAGGAATATGCTCAGATTCCAGTGTGTAAATCCCAGATCTGCACATAGACCACCATCCCACATCCACCTGGATCAAGACTAACCAGGCCACTCAACGTGGATTCCACAAGATCCACTGTTGCTACATTCTCAAGAAGACAAAAGGACTATAGGCTGATGGGCAAACCCCAACACAAAATAAATAATACAAGAAAACAAGGCAAGATATCCCCACCAAGAATGACTAGTCCCATAGTGGAAATCTCCAATGAAAACTATTTAGAGGAAAATCCACACATAGAATTCCAAAATGAAATTACAATAAGCATATTCAATAAGCTTAATGAGGCCTTGAAAAACAGTTGAATAAAATGGAAGAGGATCAATAAGACTCAATAAATGGCAGCCCAGACTCAAGAGCCTGGTGAGAGCTTCCTATTGATCATGTAATCTGTGTTCTCCAATTCCTGGATCAACCTGTGTCCTCCCTTCAGTGGCACACGGTTCCAGGCACCCTGGGGAGGGCTGAACAGACTCCAGACTGAATTTAATGGAGAAAATATGAATGAATTCAGAAACACATTAAGTGAATTGAAGGTGAACCAACAACAGGAAGAGTTAGACAAACAATTGATTATATTTGATGGGGACATAAGAAAACTTAAAAATGATTTCAAGAATCCCTAGCAAAAACAAAAATAGACTAGAAATTGGATCTCACCAAAGAATTGGAGACTAAAAACAAAATAATAGCAGAAACCAAAAATGAAACGGAGTTGTTAAAAACCCCCCTTGAACCAATCAGTCCCAGAGTCGACAATCTGGAGGACAGACTCTCAGACATTGAGGACAAGACAGAAGGAATTAATAAGGATGTAATAGGTTTCAATAAATTCAAGAAACCAAGTGAGCAAAATTTGAGGGATCTCTGGGATACCATAAAGAGGCCCAATATTAGAATCATGGGGATCCCAGAGGGAGAAGAAGCCCAGGATAAGGGCATAGGAAATATTTTCAACAGAATTATTCAAGAAAACCTCCCCTATCTAACAAGAGAAAGCCCACTCAACATTCAAGGGGCCCAGAGGATTCCAGAGACAGGACATGAAGAGGAATTCTCCAAGACACATTTTAATTAATATGCCTAACATAGAAAGCAAAGACAAAACACTCAAAGCTGCTAGAGGAAAGCAAACCGTAACTTATAAAGAAAAATCCATCAGACTTACCTCAGACTTCTCATTAGAAACCATGAAAGCTAGAATGGCTTGGAATAATGCTTTTAAGGCCTAAAGAAGTATGGCTTTCAACCTAGACTACGGTACCCAGCAAAACTATCCCTCATAATACATGGAGAATTGAAAGTGCTCCATGAAGTAAACCAGCTCTACAACTATTTGAACACAAAGTCAAAATTACAGAAGATTCTACAGGAGATATCCCACACAGAAGAAACATGTTGCAGTCAGCATTCTTGTTGCTGCGCAGAAAGAACCCAAGCAAAAGTGGCTTGTAGAGGAATGGGTTTATTTGGCTTATGGACTCGAGGGGAGACTACATCCAGGCAGGGAAAACGATGGCATGAGCAGAGGGCTGGACATCACCTCTGCCACAGCACTGCAAATAGCGGCAGGAAGGTGTGCCAGACACTGGCAAGGGGAAGCTGGCTTATAACCCCATAAGCTCGCCCCCAACAACACAGCTTCATCGAGGTTGTAAAACCCAAACTGCCATCAGCTGAGGATCAATCTATCAGAACACCTTCAATTGTTTGTGGGGGACACCTGTATCAAACCATGCCAAAACAAGAAATCTACCTCAGAAGAGTACCAGAGATCAGTCACGACAATCACAGTCAATGTGCTAATTAACAGCATCACAGTCAACAACCCCCATTAATCTTTCAACATGGCAGGGCTTAGAACAAACCTCACAGTTATATCTCTGAATATAAATGGACTTAACTCCCCTATAAAAAGACACAGACTTGCAGGGTGGATCAGAAAAATGGACCCTTCCATCTCCTTCAGGAAATGCACTTTACCTCTAAAGACAGCAATCTTCTTAGAGTAAAAGGATGGAAAACAGTTTATCAGGCATGTAGAAGTAAAAAGCAAGCAGGTGTGGCTACATTAATCTCTGA
>PVHP010036604.1:0-17811 GCA_004024765.1 Zapus hudsonius | reverse complement strand
GTGTTCTCATGTGTGAGCACAGGTGTGTTTGTGCATGTGTGCATTTGGAGGCCAGAGGCAGATGTCAGGTATCTGTCTTGTTCTCTCTACTGTAGTCACTGAGACCAGCTCCCTCAGTTGGTCCAGGGCTTGCGTGTTCTGCCAGTCTGGCTGTCCAGGTTGCCCTGGAGATCCCTGGTCTCCTCCTCCATAGTGCTGGGATCATAGACAGGTGACCACACCATCCCATGGGCACTGGGAGGGTCTAAACCCTGGGTTTTCAAGCTGTGAGGGAAGAGCTTGGTCTCCCCAGCATGCCCCCACCTCCCAAAGCCATTCTTCTCAGTTTAATGCACATCTCCATGGTGAATGCCATCAATCCCAGGGAGGAGGGCCCTCCGGGGAGTGGGGACAAGAGGCAAAAAAGATGGCACCAACACATGATGTATCCATACAAAGTTTCTACTTTGTGACAAACTAATAAAATAAAATTATGTTTTACATACAAAGAAATGAGCTTCTATGGGTAAATATTATAAATGAACAATAATCAATATGCAATATGAGGAAGCGGCGTGATGAGCATGTGACCTAGCTCCACAAATCAAATAACCTGGGAAAGGATATTGGAGCCAGACACTGAGGACACCCAACACAATGCACTGCAGAAATCTAGAGACTCAAGACCTCAACAATAAAGCAGACTTAAAACTCACCACCATGATTCAGGGATCTGAGCAGAAGAGGGGGCAGAAAGATTGTAGGAACAATGGTGGGGTTGTAATACCCAGAGGCATTGCCCTCCTCCGCAACAACAAAGAAAAAAAAACTGGCTACCTCTTGTAAATAATCCATAACCCCCTTCTTACCCCATGATTGGATCAGCAAGCCCTCTGAGGAGGGTCCCCATCAGGCTGGGGGCAGGGAGGAGGGAAATGGGGTACTATCATAATATTTGCTCATGCAATGTATCTAATAATTGACAATAAATATGGAAAAAAGAATATAGAAAAGGCTTAATACTAGTGGGCTTCTATTTCTTAATCCATCACCTTAGACTGCCTCAGCCACACTACTCAGCTAAGCTCTTCCATTTCTAAAATTTGTAAAAGAATCATAAACTGAAACCAAAGAAAGTAGAAAGAATAAAACCATAAAGATAAATTAAAAAAGAGAAAGCAGACAGAATACTTTCTGGAAGGTTAAAATATCTGCATTTGAAAAGACAAATATAAAATCATTAAAGCTTTGGCAAGCATGGTTAGGAAAAAGAGATAAAGCAAAATAGCCCAGTATAAAAAATTAAAAGATGACATCAATGTAAGTCCTACAGCTATTACAATATATTATGGAAATATTTATGTCATGAAAATTAAAAATTAAATGAAATATATAAATTCCTAGATAAATTAAAAATAATCCCCCAATACTAGGTTTTAACTGTTCTTATTAATTTAACTGAATTTACAATTTAAACTGTCCCTATCCCACAATGAAATTTCTAATCCAGAAAGCATTGCTGGTGAATTTTACCAAATGTGAAAGAAGAAATCCTATCAATTTTTCTACCTGAGAAATTATATATATATATATATATATGAATATCCCATTTATTCAATGAGCAAACAGCCAGCATAGTTTATTTTTCTCTTTATTCTTTTTAAATTTTGAAAAAAAAAAATTGAAACAAAGATTGCGAAAGTTCATGGTAACAATGGTTGGGACTCAGACTCATTAAAGAGCTAAGGATAAGTGAGAGTCAAGTGCCCGGAGACATTGTTGGCTCACCTAAGACTCAGGGGAGAGCCAGGAGACGGAGAGAAGTGCATGGTGTGGCCATACAAGATTTGCACGGTATTGGTGCCTTCAACCTTCTGTCATGGATGGCACAGGAAGGCACCACCTCCCCCCCTCCCTGAGGTGTTATTGGCAGTTAGTTAATGGCTGCTGAGGGAGAAGGAGACATTTCTGTTTTGCTTTGTTTTTTTGTGTTTTGTTTTTGTTTTGGTGGGCATTTATTTACCATTATTATTTTATTTTATTTCATTTTTTGAGGTGGGGTTTCCTTCTAGCCCAGGCTGACTTGGAATTCATCTCAGGCTGCTCTAGAACTCACAGCAATTGCCCTACCTAAAAGGCATGCACCACCATGCCCAGCTACTATTATTTTTACTTTGAAATATTTCATTTGTAGCCGGGCGTGGTGGCGCACGCCTTTAATCCCAGCACTCGGGAGGCAGAGGTAGGAGGATGACAGTGAGTTCAAGGCCACCCTGAGACTACATAGTGAATTCCAGGTCAGCCTGGACTATAGTGAGACCCTACCTCGAAAAAAAAATGAAAAAACAAAAAACAAAAAAAATTATTTATTTATTCGAGAGAGGGAAAGAGAGAAGGAGAGAGACAGACAGAGAGAGTGAGTATGGGTGCACCAGGGCTTTCTGCCCCTGCAAGGAAACTCCAGATACATGCATTACTTTGTACATCTGGCTTTAAGTGGGTACTGGGGAATTAAACTCAGGTGGCTAGGCTTTGCAAGCAGGTGTCTTTATCCACTGAAGCATCTCTCCAAGCCCTATTTTTATTGCCAGCCTCCATTCTTATACACGATGTGCTGTGATCACAATCCCCTCTCACATTCCTCTTCCCACCCTTCCATTTCCTCTTCCACGGAGCTCCTTCTCTCTAATTCGCCCCTCCTCTATTTTGACATCTTTTTTTTGCCCTCATCCTAAGTGGGTCTTATGCAGATAACATCAGCCAGTGTGAGGTCATAAACGTAATGGCTATTTATGTCTGCAAGACAGTATTTCAAAGCACTCCTCCTCTTCTTTTGGTTCTTATATTCTTTCTGCCACCTCTCCTGCAGTGGTCTCTGAGCCTTGGAGAGGGTGGTCTCTGAGCCTTGGAGAGGGTGATAGAATGCTGCCACATCACTGCCACTTCTTTTCAGCACTATGGTGAGTTTTGAGGTGGGAGATGTTTTCTAAAGTAATGTTGCCACTGGTAAATCACCCGCTCTGGTAAATAATCTCCCTCCCATGTTCATGCAGGCAACCCTAATTATCTCAGTGGGTCACACAAATATGCGAGGAAAGAAAGGCATCAATGAAGAAAAGGGAAGAAGGTATTCCATGGAAGGGGACGAGGAGGAGGGAAAAGCAGGTAATAGGATTGTGATCACAGCACATTAGATGCATGCAGTAACTTTTCAAGAAAAAAATGATCACAAAAATAGTGCAGAAAAATTTTAGCAAAATAATTCCATGGAGGGTTTTATTTTGTGGATATTCATAAACTGACTTTTAAATTTAGATGGAGAAACAAAGGCTAAGAAAGTCGTGTTACTCTAGCAGAGGAAGAAGAAAGAAGAGAGGAAGAAGTAGGAGGAGGGGGAGGAAAAGATGACGGAAATTTATTTATACCCATGTAGCTAGAGTAACTTATATCATGCAGTAATGGTAAATCATAATGTTAAGAGGAATATAATAGAAGGTTAGATTTATTAATTCATAGAGACATATGGGGCTTAATGTTTGACAAAGATGATCTTTTCAGTGAATGGTTCCAGAACAATTTGTGGCCATTTGGAAGAGATGGAAATGAATTCCTGTCTCATATTGGACATGAAATTACTTACACCTTTATGTGAAATGCAAAACAATACAGCTTCCAAAGGATAATGAAAAGCCATTTTGGTGTCTTTGGGGTTCAGAGAGATTTATCAAGTAAAATACAAAACACCTTAGCTATAGAGGAAACTATCAATGAATTAAAGAATTCCTGTTCATGATTACATTCATTGCTCTTGATGATCATAAGGACATCCATAAAATAGGATAAAGTCTTTGCAGAACATATACTGTGGTGGGACTATAAGTTGGCATTAACACTTTACAAAAACTATTCAATTTTTCCACTAAAGTAAGATGTACAAATAGTCTGCATCCCAGTAATTATATTCCTAGTTACAAACTTAATAGAAATACTTGCCACATACGCTATTAGATAGGTACAAAAAAATCTTCATGGTAACCGAACCTGAAAAGATCTCAATTAACAAGCTACACAAAGAACAACAGATTAGGGATGGAGAGATGGCTTACCAGTTAAGGGATGTACCTCGATTACCCAGGACCCACATAAAGCCAGATGCACAAGATGGCGCATGTGTCTGGAGTTTGTTTGCAGTGGCTAGAGGCCCTGGTGCACCCATTCTCTCTAGTGCAAGCATTTTTCTTGTACTACACTGATCTTGAAGATGCTGATGGACCTGGGTCATCAAGATTGCTGTTTGCCATAAAGATGAACTTATACGTTTACTAAGACCAGCTGATGAAGGAAGGCTTTGGTGGGAGGACCTGGCCGCTGCTCCACTCCAAGAGAGGATTGCGTATCAGTGTCAGCATGCACAGGCTGTAACTCTGCCTGGTGACCTGTGGTAACTCCGTTAGACGAATGGCTACTGTTTTATTCCTGCCTTCCACATTATAAAAGAGAGCATTTGGCCCGTATGGGGATCGAACCCGCAGCCTTGGCGTTATTAGCACCACGCTCTAACCAACTAAGCTAACCGGCCAGTTTGCCTTCCACATTTTAAAGAAAGTTCTCTTGTGACCGATGTTAACTGGGATCTTGCAGGGCATTCTGGGAAATGTCATGTTAGCTTAGCTAAATTGACAGTACAAGTCATTGCAAGAATGACTTGCCTTTAAAGAAGACGGAAGAGAATGAAAGAGACTGACAAGTCTCTAAGGGAGCATCTGGCAGGTTGGCAATATCCTGTCCCTTTGCCTGAGTGATGGTTACAAAGATATACACTCTGTGAAAACTCAGTTAGTGAAAATTTTATTTATCCTAGGGTGTGCACATTCTTCTTTACCTGCATCATACACACTCATACACACAAACTAAAAATCAAACAAGAAAAAATAAAACAGTATAGGTTTTGAAGTTAAAAAGGCTTAGCTTCACTTACTGCCTTTGACAACTCTTAGCTTATCACCTTAGGAAAAGTATGTCATTTCATTATTAGTAATGGGGATAAAAGTACTTTCTAAGTTATAGGTTTTGTGAATATTTAAAGCAAAGATTACATTAGCAGTATGTCTAGCATTTAATAAACACATTGAGATTGCTGCATTCTTGATCTAAATGATATAAATTTTCATATGCAAAACATAACATAATGCTAGATTATGTTTTGCATTTGAAAATTATGTATGAAGAAAGATGCATGGCAACAATGACTATATTTTGAGCACTTGCTATGTTTTAGGCATGGTTGTAAATAAATTTTCATACACCATTCACTAAGACTTCCTAAGAATCCTTTGAGGTAGACGCTACTGATTCCATCTCATAGTTGAAGGAATGGCGGCTCCACAGATTGATGAACTGCTCCAAGATCAAGCAGCTTTGAAGTGGTGGGTCATTCAATGCAGAGAACACATGCTTAGATGCTGGAAGCGTCCAGTCAAGTGATGTTAACACAAAGAATGTCGACCAATGCTGTGGTTGGAACTTAGAGAAATCCAACTCCACCTGCCAGCCTAGGCAAAGTGGGTAATTTAGGGAAGATTTTTACATACCTGTGGGAAATGGGAGCACGCAGTCAGCGCCAGGGTCCACCACGACTAGGCCATCAGAGGCCTCCTCAGGCTGTAGAACCTTCTCGTTGCTGCGACAAAAAGAACCCAGCCAAAAGCAGTTTGTGGAGGAAAGGGTTTATTTTGGCTTACAGACTCGAGGGGAAGCTACATGATGGCAGGGAAAACAGTGACATGAGCCCACCTGGACATCACCTCCTCCACAGCACTGCAAACAGCAGCAGGAAGGTGTGCCAAACACTGGCAAGGGGAAGCTGGCTATAACCTCCATAATCCCGCCCCCAACAACACAGCTCCAACAGGGTTTGAATTCCCAAACTGCCATCAGTAGGGGCTTGAGCATCCAGAACACATTAAGTTTGTGAGGGACACATGAATCAAACCACTACAGCCCACTTTCTCATGTGTCTGGTTTCTGTTTGTCTCTCTCATGTTGCCTTTATTTTTACCGGAAGCGAATGAGCCATTCTCACATAGTAGGAACCATAGCAAGCAGCCAGACCCGCACAAAGAGTCTACCTTTCTTTCTTTACTTCCAGGACAAAAGTTGCATGCAAAGCCTGATGGCCTGGGTTTGATTCCCCAGTACCTATGTAAAACCAGGCACACAAAATGGCACATGCATCTGGAGTTTGTTTGCAGCAGCAGGAGGCATTGGTGTACCTCTACTCTCTCCCCCTCTCTCTTTCTGTTCTCTCTCTCTAATAATTTAATTAAGAAATAGCAAATAAATATTAAAAATAAAATACCAGTTTACTAAAACTTTAAATTCCAATGAGAAAAGACTAGTTTGGGTTATGTGTCAAGTTCTGGTGAATAGAGGGGGAGAATGATGTCACAGTGAAGCATACTTAGTACAGGGAAAAAATGTGCCTCATTTCCCAGAATCTTTGCAAGGGAAAGGTGGGAGAAAAGGGGAAACTCCCCACACAGAATTCTGCTGGCTTGCATTTCATGTTCTATTACTATGTCTAAGGGATGACTTATACCGATGACTTGTCATGTTAGAAATTTATTGCTGTTTTTTGGTGATTCAAGGCAAAAAAGAGAAACATAATTTCAAAATTATTCTTACTTTGCTTTGGAAACTGGTTTGTAATTTGACATAAATGTTCACATTTTATATATGCTCCTGGGAATTGTTATGGTGTGAGAGATTCTCTATTGCAAGGGTTCTGCTGAGCTATAGTTACAGCCCACTATTCTGCATCATTTAAACTTGGGTTGAAAAGATGTCTCAGAGCTTAAGGCGTTTGCCTGCAAAACTTAATGACCTGCGGTTCAGTTTCCCATTACCCATGTAAAGATGCGTGCATCAGGAGTTCATTTGCAGTGCCTAGAGGTTCTGGCACAACCATATTCTCTCTCTTTCTTAAACTTTATGTAGATAATCCATTTGTATTGTGTTGCAGTTAATTTTGTGTTGCTGGGACAAAGCACCTGACGAAGAGGAGCTGGTGGGAGGAAAGGATTGATTTTGGTTTACAGTCTCCAGGGTCATGATGGCAGGGAAAAGGATGGCATGAGCAGAGGCTGGACATCACCTCTGCCACAGTAGGTGGAAAACCGCAGCATTAGACTGAGCTGATCTCCAGCAAGGAGGAGGTGGTTATAACACTGCTAAGCTAGCCCCCAACAACACACCCCCTTCACCGAGGCTCCACCCCCACCCACTGCCATCAGCTGGGGACCCAAGCATTCTGAATACACTAATTTGGGGGAGACATCTGATTCAAACTAACACATATTGTTATGCTGAAGGTCCTTCATGTTTGTTGACCAAAGATTATTTCAATTCTTTTAACATAGGATTTATCATTGTAAGCCTAATAGTGAACATTTTTATTGAATCTTTTGTTATAACAAATTACACAGAATGAATATCACATATATATTCTACTTTGGCCATATTTGTTTTGTTGGGTAAATTCATAAAAGTAGAATTTCTTTAACAGGACGGAATCTTACCATGTAGCCCAGGCTAGCTTTCAACTTGCAATCCTTCTGCCTCTGCCTCCTAAGTGCTGGATGACAGGTGTGTGCTAGCACACCTGGCTATGCTCTGCCTTTTCTTTTGTTTAGGTCTTTGCTTTTCAAATATCATACTATGTAGACATTGCTACTTTTCTTGTAAAGTCCTTGTCTGGATATTTTTATTTGCTCTTTTAAGTGTAGTCTTTTCTTTAAACATGTCTTGCAGTGATATTTGTTCATACACATGAAGGCTAACTTTTATATGAAATTTGCAGTGCATCCACCTCAGGAATTTATGTCTGAAATGTTTCAGTTTTTGTTGATTATCTCCCCCTCCTTTCAGGAAAGAATAATAACTCTAAAAATAAAAATTTGGTAATTTTGTCTTTGTTTCTTTTGCTTTCCCGCTCTCCTTTTCTTCCTTTCTTCCTTTTCCTCCTTCCCTCCCTCCCTTACTCCATCTATCTATCCATCCACCTATGCCTTCCTTGCTTGCCTTTCTCTAGCTCTTTCCCTCTTCCCTCCCTCTTTTTTATTTTTGAGATAGGGTCTCAGCCTGTAGTCCAGAATGGCCTGGACCTTACTATATAGCCTATACTGGCCCTGGAGTTATGACGATTCTTGTCTCATCCTCCCCAGTGCTGGGATTATAGGCGTACTCCACCATCCCTGGTTCCTTATTTCTTTAGTGGTTATAGTTCTGATATAATGCTTGTTTCTTTGACTATTTCCTCCAAACTGTGTGGGGGAAAAGAATCAGATGTACATCTCTCTTTCTCTTTAAATTTAATGGAAGTTACTTTTGTGTTTCCCAAATATGCCATCTTTTGGATGGCATATATATATATATATATATATATATTTCATGTTAAGCGAATTGATTATTCTGATGGAGAGGACCATGCTGCATCCAAAAAGTTTTTTTTTCTTCCCTCCTGGGATTAGTATCAGACGGTATATTTTCTCAATTTAGATAAATAAGTGTGATCATGTTGCTGAGTTCTCACCAAGGACTCTAAGCAAAAACAGTGAAAGGCTACTTCTGCCTCTTCCACACTCACCACATTACTATGAAGCAGATTTCACATATCATGTTCCATGTGTAAATATTTCTATAGTTATCTCTAAATGTCAGAACTTAATAAACAATAAATGTATTTGTCAGTACTAAAATTAATTTGTTAATGTTACCAAACACTGTATTTAAATTTCTGGTTTTGCCATAAAATTCTAAATATTTGCTCTTTCTATATTTTATCAATTCAAGAATATTATATGAGCCAGGTGTGGTGACACACACCTTTACTCCTAGCACTCAGGAGGCTGAATTAGGAGGATCTCTGTGAGTTCAAGGCTAGCCAGGGTTACAGAGTGAGTTCCAGGTCAGCCTGGGCTAAAGTGAGACTCTACCTTGGAAAAATTTAAAAAAAAAAAAAACAGAAAAAGGAGGAGATATAAGTTGCATGTGACCAGCAATCAGGAAGGGAAGAGGATAGTGAATTGGAGACCCTACTGAGCTATTTAGGAGAGAGGGTGGAAAGGGGAGGGGAGGAGAGAGAGAAAGAAAGAGAGAGAGAATATGAAGTATAATTTCCTTGAGTGTCATCTAAGCTGTAGCATTGGTATATTCCTTTTATCTGCTGAATAGCATTCCATTCCATGTTATGCATGTTCCACAGTTTTAGGAAACCACTCATTGAAGGTCATATGGGGTATTTTCACTTTTTGGCTATTACAAATAAATCTTCAATGAACATTTTCTACATGTTTTTATATGAACATAAGTTTTAATTTCTATGGAATAAATTCCTGTAAATTCAGATTCTGGGTAACAGAACTGTATATTTAGTTGTAGCTAGTCTTTTTCTTGCATCATTTAAGGTGACTCTTGATATTTTAAGACTAAGCCTGTCACTTGTTACCTTTCTTCTGTTTTTTTCTTTGTTAAATATTTTTCAGTTTCTCTTGTCTTTCTATGAGTTATTTGCACAACTTGTAGAATCCCATATTGATTTATTTATAATGTTCTAGTTGTATTTCCTTTTCTAATTTTCTTAGTAATTGCTCTGTGCATTGTAGTGTACATATGTGACTTCACATTCTGCCACTTTGGGTAAAAACAAACAAACAAACAGGGATTTTGATTTTACCTATACCACCCTGGCTTCCACACTTTAAAATATGTATTACAATTTTTGTTTCAATTACCAAGCACATTTCCTAGAACTTATAAGAAAGATCATCTACTATATGTGTTCATACTTCTGCTGTTTCATTGATCTTTCTTCCCACATGGTGCTTCAAGTTTTTGACTTTTATCCTTTCCTTTCTGTTTGGCCATTCTTCAAGGATAGGTCTGCTAATGACAAATTCCATTTGCCTTTTTAAAAAATATTTTATTTATTCATTTTTCAAGCAGAGAGAGAGAGAGAGAGAGAGAGAGAGAGAGAGAGAGAGGGCACCAGGGCCACCACCTTTTGGGTCTGGCCTATGTGGGTACTGGGGAATTGAACCGGGGGCCTTAGGCACTGGAGGCAAGTGCCTTAACCACTGAGCTATCTCTCCAGCCCCTCCATTTGCCTTTATGTAACTAAAATTTCTACTTTATTTTTGTCATTACCTGAGAATATCTTTACTTCCTTGTGGCATCTATGGTACACACGATAAATTTGCTATTATCCAAATGAATTCTCCCTGTGGGTAAGATGCAGTTTCTCTCTGGAAGCTTTCAAGATGCTTCTTGTCTTATCTTTGACAAGTTTCCAAAAGGTGGTTATGATATAACTGCACATGAACTTCCTTGGCTTTATCCTCATTGTCATTTTCTTAGCTTTATGAGTTTACAGGGTGATGACTTTCACCACACTATGAAACTTTCAGTAATCCAATGGTTTTCTGCAAGTTTGTAGAGTTCTTCTTCCCATAGTCTCTCAATAAAATCATCCTATTACCTAAATATGTGACCATTTGCAAAATCACTCTCTCCCCACCCATTTGCATCTCTAGGAAGCCCTGATTCTGTAGATTTGCCTCTTCTGAATATTTTATGTAAATGAGATGAAATAATATGCAAACTTTGCCATCTGATTTTTTGCTCTTGACATGATGATGTTAAGGCTTATCATCCATGTTGCTTCCATGTTGCGACCTGTTTCATTCTTTTCATGGCAGAATAGAAAACATTGTGCGGCACTGACATAATACTGAGAACATAGGATAGGATGGGGAAATATTTCCTTTTCTGTTTTCTGTAACTTGGCCTAATAAAATTTTAAAATCTAAAAAACAAAAAAATTCAGTTTTAAGGTACAATTACTTTCTCCCAATATTATTCATCCAAATCATGTATGATGTCAGCTAAAGCTTCAAATAAGAATGAAATAACCAGAGTTCTTCAGAGTTGATAAAATTCACAAATGAAGAAGTTAGTCTTAACCCATCACGGCCTGTTTAGGAAATATAAAATTTTCATAGGCATTTTCAGACATTGGTATTGAATTCTAACACCTCAATTTTAATTCAGTGAAGTCAGGGAGTCTCAGGACCTCATGTTTGAAAATTGCTATATCCTCAAGGATTTAAGTGTCCAAGAAAGGGCAGAGTCTGGATTGGTTGGCATGAACAGACAGCAGGCTTCTACTGTGGAATTCTGTCTTCAAGCTTTGAGCTAGAGTCACTCAACACAGGGCACGCCAGGATGACAGATTAATGCAGGTTACCAGACACCTGTGGAAGGTTATATCTTAACTTTGTTGTATTCAGTCATATGTGTGTGTTTATAAATATACATTTGTATACGTGTGTGTACACACACACACACACACACGACCTCTGAATTAGTTTCAATAAAGCCTGCATCAATGCAGAGGTACTCATGGAGTGCCTTCAATAAAAAAGTCACTGTGTGTTATGTGATAACATTGAACAGACTCCAGACAGTCTCTTATCTTAGATATACAATAATGCAGCATAACTCAAGCCTGGAGGAGAAGTTCAGGCATTAGGTAACAGTAGCCACAGTAGCACCAGTGGAGGATAACCCAGAGGAGTTTTATTGAATTCAGTTTACTTAGCTGTAACGAAGCTAGATAGGCATCCCACTTACAAAAAGGTGCCAGCACCAGGGCAGGTCATGCCAAGCACATGGAGAAGACAGGCCACAGAAAATGAATCAAGTCAGAGATCAGGACAGGAGCTTTTTCTATACCACGTCTGACTAAGAAAAAGAATAGTTACTTTCCACACACCTGTAGGAAGACATAGCAAGTGAGCTATCCTAGGAGCTGCTGTTACCCTGGTTGTCTAATTGAAGCACCATGTTTTTGTACCTTAAACAGTTTTCTTTTGTTTCTGTGCTGTCTCCACAGCATCCAACTGTAGCTTCTCCAGGCTCTTTTCTTTCCCTTGAAATGTTTCTACTGCATGGCGGTCCTTTGAAATTATGTCCTCCATGTTGATGTGGTCATTTCCATATGTGAGGCATCGTCATGGGCACTGACAAGGACGTGGGCGGCTGTATGGACTCTCACTTCTGGAATCATCCCGGAATTTTGTGCTCTTCAACTAAGCCTTGTCCAAGAGATCAGGTTAACCACGTGGCTAGTGAACACTCTGGCTGGACACTCTAGCTGTGACTTTGATCTTTTATAACAGAAGGGTCATGTCTCTGCCCAGTCATCTTTGAAGTCTGTGATGAAGTTATTGATAAATTTTGGTCGGCAGAAGATGTGTCTTTCTACACAGCTGTCTTTGTGACAATGTTATTTTCTCATAACTTGCTGAAGTGACCACCATTACCAGTGTTTTGGGACCATCACTGCCACCACACCTCACAGCTATCTCCTTTCCCAAAACCATGAACTTGAAAGTACTTTACATAGTTTATCCAGTGCCTCCAGCTGGTAAGCATGGCTTCTGATGCCTCCCCAATAAGTCTGTGTGTATATGTGTATTCTCTGTGTTTATTGAGTAGTGGTGATGGAAGGAATGATTAATTTGTATAAGTGGAGCAATAATATTGTGATATGTCAGCAGATAAAATTTTGTTTCTGGTTCCTTATTTTCACTCAAATTTTTTCTTTCCTCAATGAGTTGAGCTCTTTCTAAAATGTCTTAGGAATTACCTTCTCATTGCTGGACAAGACACCCAATCAGAAGCAGCTTATGAAAGGAAGGGGTTTATTTCTGTCTTACTAACATTTATTTATTTATTTATTTATTTATTTAAACATAGACACAGAGAAAGAGGCAGACGGAGAAGAGAGAAAAAGATAAAGAAACAGTGAGCATAGGTGTGCCACTGTAAATTAACTCCAGATGCATGGACCACTCTGTATCTGGCCTTACCTGTGAGTACTGGGGAACTGAACCTGGGCTGTCAGGGTTTGGAAGCAAGTGCCCTTAGCCATTGGGCTATCTCTCCAGCCCCAGGCTTAGAGTTTTGAGGGAAAAGTTTCATCATGGTGGGAAAGCATGGTAAAAGCAAACGGCTGGGCTTCCCATCTCCATGTCAGCAGGGAGGAAGGAGATGGAGTGAGCTGCCTAGGAGCGTACAGGGGAGCTTATCACAATAAACCACCTCTAGTGACACACCTCCTCCAGCAACACCTCCCGGAGGCCCCACCAGATGGGGTTAAATATGAGGCTTAATCACAAACACATACAGGAGCACCCTCGCGCGCGCGCGCACACACACACACACACACACACACACACACACACACACCACATTACACATACAACCAAAAATATGTGTTCCTCATGAAATTAGTAATATACCTATCTGTTGGACATTGAAGGGACCCAGCATTAAGGTGGCAGAGGTAAAGAGGTCCTGCCCACCCAGGGCTAAAATTGGTAGAGGTTTAGAGCTGACCTGGAAAGGCTGCTCCCTCCCCCACACTGGGCCCGACCTGTGGGACTAAAACCGTTCCTTCCCCCACCCTGGGCATCCTAAGGTCTAACATGCTGTCAATTTCAGTATACTCTCTCCCAAGCCCCTGATGGCTTAATATGTCTAGACAAGTCCAGACATAAGTTTCAGTTTAGGGTCTCTGACCACCTTACCAGACATCATATGTCCCAACTATAAAAAGGTCTGACCTGGCCAGCAGGAAAAGTCCCTTATGCTAACAAGGCATTCACAGGCATCTGCCCCAGCCAATCCATAGAGGATCCACAGTCCTCTCCCAACCAATCTCGCTGAGGCCCGTTCCCTGCCCCATCTTCTACCTTTTGCTTATAAGCTACGTTCTCTGCTGAATAAACGAGCTGTTCACTGAAGCTGTCTCCTGGGTGTTTTCTCCCATGTACTCACGGCTGCCCAAGACGCTGCTTCTCCAGCTCCGTGGAGAAACCGGTGCTGATGCACAGCTCCCCCCTCCCCAGTCCGAGGACCCATGCCTGTCCAGGGGAGTTTAAAGAAGTTACAACTTTTAATCTTTCAAAATTGTCTTTCCTTAATATCCTACACAAGCAAACTAGTTAATGGCTTCTACCAAATTATCCATTTATTTTTTAATTCCCTGTTAATTTCCCCCAATCTCTCTCTCTCTCTCTCTCTCTCTCTCTCTCTCTCTCTCTCTCTCTCTCTCTCTCTCTCTCTCTCTCTCTGTCACACACACACACACACACACACACACACACACACACACACACACGGCTACTATTGACAATTACACTATCTCAAACACATTCCCAAATCCTGTCTCACTACCTGCTCAATGTTCCATTTCCAGAACAGCTTTAGACACTGTTAGCATTTAAGGCTGTCTGTGTGTAGTTGGGGAGCAGGCTGCACAAAGTCTCGCCATCTTTTGTTTTTCATATAGAGTTGAAAAACGAGTCTGATTCTAATGAAGCATTTACTTCTGACATAGAGGAACGAAGTCTGACTCCTCTGAAAAGGGGGTGAACTCACTCCTGGAAGTCACCTGGATGGACACACTACCACATAAATACAGTCATCTGAGTGCTGAATTGCCCTGCCCACTGTGGGCTATTCCCGTGTTGTGGTATGTGGTATGCACTCAAGAGCTTTAAGGTGTTCGAGACATTTCCTTCTTTCAGTGTGAGGCAGAGTGGATTTTTGTCTCCAAAAGCTAAATACAAACCCAGTCAGTCTCTCCCCATGCATGAGAGTTCTCCAGGCGTGTTTGCAGGGTGTCGCCTTTGTGCACTGCGTATACCTCACATTTTCTTTCAGGTAATGGGCTGCTGGCCAGTAACATCGCACAGCTTTCGAGCTGTAGTTTCTTCAGAAATACAATTCTTCATCTGCTTCCCCTCCTTTTGAGTTTTACATTTCCCTTTCACTCTACAATACATCATTACACACAAATTCAGGTGACTCCTCGTTTCTCCTTCCTCGGGTGACTTGACAGTGTTTATTTGGCCAGAGGACCGTGGCAGGACTTGCATCTGTGGAGGCGTTGGGAATCCTGGCTAGGTGCTGATCTTTCTCCCTTTCACCCACAACTCCAGGTTTACTCTTCCTTTCCCATCTTCAAAACATCCGGGGATATGCATAGCTTGAAATGAATGAAACTGGTCATTGTTATTATAGGGAAACATTGTACAGCATACAATCAATGGCCTTCTGAGACACACCACACACTCTTCCGCAGTAACTCGTTATGCATCATTCTTCTTAGCTTGGAAGATAGTAGCTAGCTCCCTTCTTATCCCATCCTACTGTGTGCTCATGAAAAGAAGCTCTCTGCCAGGGAACAGGCTCAGAGATTTTGCTGGTCTCTGGGAGAGCTGAAGGCAGAGGAGCCTACACTTACTTTTCCAAGTGAGCCAAGGCATGGCATGTCTGGATGGGACCATGGGCATGGAATTGGATTTTTCTAGGAAGTGGATAATTAAGCTTGAGTCTTTGATATTCACAGGAAAGTAACAGAAAAAGAAAGAATTCCTTTTATTATTTTGTGGAGATCTAATAGAAAGCCTTTGTCCTTGCTGTAACAAGCTCTAGAGAATGCAGCAAAGCCCCGGTGTACTGCTTGGTACAAAATAACACTTGCAACATGAAAGTTCTCTTCCTTTTCTGCATATCAACTATATCATTCAATCATTCATAATGCAAATAATTTCATATGTTTTTATAGAACTTAGTGACAAGTAAGGAGAGTATTTCTAATTGATAAGGTTGTTATGAAATTCCACAAACTCCCCTTTAATGGCTGTTTTATATACAAATGGTATAACCCTGGCACAACTTTTTTTTAAAAGAAAGCCAGGACTGAGGCCTTCTATCTATGGTCTCATTTACTCGGGAGGCAGGAGGATTCCTTGAACCCACAATGAGACCAGTCTGGATTACATAGCAAGACCTTGTCTCAAAAAAAGAACTAATGTTTCAAATACCAATTCTGTCAATTATGACATATGAAAGTATTACAGTCAGTACTTAATGCCTCAAATTACTGCTCATCTGTCTAGGAAAGCAACAGAGAGTCTTCACTTAATCCCAGGTGCTCAGCAGTGTTGAGTACAGCTCAGTCCTCTACCTCACCAGACCGCCCATACTGTGCTGGAAGTGAGGAAGCTCGAGTAGGAGCCCTGTCACAGCTCTGCCCAGCTTGGTTTCCTCAGAGCACCTGAGTCAGGAGACACATGTACCCATGGAGGTGGTTGGTAACAGGATAGTAATAACAACTATGTGTACAAGGCTTAGTTTAAGTGTACTTTTCTATAGATTCTATTGTAGGAAGCCATCACAAAAACCTGTGAGATATTTGCCTATTTTCCTGATGTGGAAAAAATTAATAAGGATTTTTTTAGTTTGTGCTAGGTCACCCGGTGTCTTATCAGAATATTGCTTTAAAATGCATGAAATAATACGCCTACGGCTGTGAAGGAAGCAGATGGGGTGGCAGGATGGGGATCCCCAGGGATCAGGAAGGTATTAGGATGCATGGAGGAAAGGATCTTAAAAGAACATTGGAGTCCTCTTATGCGGTCAGGGAAGGCATTATCAAAATGTTCCGGAAATAAACGTGTGATACAAAAATACGTACCTTCAGTAAGACAAAAAGAACAAAGTTGAGCGCAGGCCTAATACTATACTTCCAGTGCCCTCATTCCACAATCCTTTCCAAGTACCTGTGCATAGTACAGTACTTCATGCTATAAATGAGATTCACAGATATGTGCTACAAATAAGATGTGATCTAAACATTGGGAATTTCAAGGTCACAGACATGCTGATACTGACTGCTGTGTTGTCTATATCATGAAGAAAATGCTAAATTGAAACTCAAGGTACATGAAAAAAAAAGATGTATTTTTTTTCAGCCTGTTTCAACTGACTCCCTAAATCCTTTCTATGGACTCTAGATTAAGAACTGCTGCTTTATATATCTGTGAAAAATGACTTCAGAAAATCATGTACTGGTTTCTTTTCTCAATAGCAGTATTGTCTAGCTACACTATCTCCAGTTCAGATAACAATAAGTGGTTGGTACCAGCCCCTTGCTTGATGTGATGGAAGCTAGTGTGTATATGTGGAGTTAGTGATCTCCAAGGCCTTGGAGCCTGGGGCGGACAGGAGAGCCTTCACGGTCAGGTTCAGCCAGCACAAGATGACTTTCCTGGAGTTCTACTGGCTCTATGAGCTGGAGCAATACTGCAGACTAGTTATCTGGACAAGGACTTGTTTAAGGGCAATTTCATAAGAGAATAAGGATAAAGGACCCCAATTTCATCAGAGTGGAATTCTGGGAAGTATGTGAAGCCCCAACTATAAGTAACAATTTCTCTGATCATTTTTCAGTAAAATGGGGCAGGCACATCCTCATCAGGTTCTCATGATGGCTACATGCCATCCTGTGTGGAAGGGTGGTTAAAGCCCTCTAGTCTTCTGTGACACTCGCCAGCAAGTGCCTGCTCAGTCAAGTGCTCTTACTGGAAGTGCTACAGGCTGTACTGATCACTTCTGGTTTCTGTCACATTTTCCTCTCCGGGGACATTGCCATAACTGACAGCTCTGCCATATGACTGACTTTATCACCCCGACTTTAATTCTCCCTGGAGTCCTACACCCGTTTTCCTGAGGAAACTCCCTTGACCTGCCTTTCCTTTCTTTCCCTCCCTCGTTTGGCCTGTCTCTGTCCAGGGCCCTGGGATGGAGGTGAAGTAGTGGCCCCAGTCAGGCACAATGGGAAAGAGGAGAGACTGCTCCTGAGGTGGGGTGGGTGGTCTTTCCACAGGCAGCAAGTCACAGGAATAAAGTAGATTGAAGTCA
>PVHP010036603.1:0-17821 GCA_004024765.1 Zapus hudsonius | reverse complement strand
GGCGGGCAGATGCGCTGGAGGCCCTAGGACGGGGGGAGGGGCTGTGTACCGATGGTCGATTGAGAAAGAATATTAATATCAGAAATAAATTTGAAAAACCGTCAGAAAGTTGAAAAAGAAAGACAGGCGAGTGCCCGGGAGGGGCGGGATAGACAGAGGGCAGGAGGGTGGGGGCCAAAACCCAAGGAAAGCCGGCCCGCCGAAAGAGAGGTTCAGGCGGCAGGCAGCTGAGCACAGGACTCACTGCTTCCTGCGAGCTCTT
Source organism: Zapus hudsonius (assembly GCA_004024765.1). Taxonomy (NCBI): domain Eukaryota; kingdom Metazoa; phylum Chordata; class Mammalia; order Rodentia; family Dipodidae; genus Zapus; species Zapus hudsonius. The sequence goes on along the minus strand of PVHP010036603.1, from coordinate 17,559 downwards.
TTCCACGCTGTCAGCTTCTAGTCGTGCAGATCCTGTACTCGGAGGTGCCTGGAATTCGGCTCGTGGCCGCAGCTAATGCCCACGAGCTGGGTCCCTGCTGAAGAACCTGGTCCTAATTTCCCCGAGGTTATGGCCTGTCTGCTAGTCAGCCATCTTCCCCGGAAGTCCCTATAATAGGCATTCTTTAGGGTCTCAATGCTACCATTGTAATACTGACTCTTGTCACTTTCTCCCTAAGTTACATAGGGTCCTGTTTGGTCATTACTGCCATTATTTTTCCACAGAAATGAATACTATACAATGCACACTACCAGATCAGTGTGCCCAAGACTGCGTTCAGAGTTTCAATCACTCAAGAAATTTCACAACTCTTTATTGTCTATAAGTAAAAATCATTTTGGCTGAAATCCAAGAGTGCTTTTTTTTTTTTTCAATCTTCCATTCTGTTTCAATACAAACCTCTCTTCTTTAGATTTTTATGTGGTGGTTGGGATTTAACTCAGGGTTTGTGATCTACCACTGAACTTTATCACTAGATTTCTTGTGATACATGAGTCTTGTCCTTCTCTCTGACTGGTACTTTATCATTTCTGTATTTTCCTTTTTTTTTTTGAGGTAGGGTCTCACTCTATCTCAGGCTGACCTGAAATTCACTATGTATTCTCAGGGTGGTGATCCTTCTACCTCTGCCTCCCCAGTGCTGGGATTAAAGGTGTGCACCAGCACGCACAGCCTCATCTCTGTATTTTCAATTTTCCTATACCCTATCCAAAATGCCATTTCTTTCTTCTCTAGCTGTCTTTTTCCTACCCAATTTCCAAGGGTCAGACACTTCACATCCTATCTGAGATCTCTGCTGACACCCAGAGAAGTGACTTTTCTAGTATCTATACTCTAGTATTGTCTACATCAGTTAGTTGGCACTTAATACATCTTAACCTTACTTACACTATTTTGAACTGCCAACTAACCTTTGTATATGTTTGCTGTTGGGCACTAACTGTTGGCTCTGCTACTGAGGGCACGGAGAACAAAGGGTTAATGGTGTATGAGGAAGGTGAAACCCTGGCAACTCGGTAGGCGTTTCCCAGCTCCACCTACCCTAACTCCCACCCCCATGGGCTGGCCACCGAAACCAGCATTCCCATCTCAGCAGGACTGGTATTGGGTATCAGCAAAACTTCCTTGTACCCATCCCCATGGACCTGACCGTGGCTAGCATCATGTATTTCCCGTCACTCGTAGCCCCCAAATGAGGTGTTCCCAGGTTGACCCCACCCACCTGTCCCACCTACCTATCCCTGTGCAGGCTGCCAACTCCCCACCCCAATCAACCAATCTCCTTTTCCCTTCCCCATTTCCCATGCCCCGGCCCCCTTTTTCCTATAAAGTGTAAGTCCCCCAATGGAATAAAGAACCACGTGGATATACAATACGCATCTGCTCGCCTCTGTGTCCCGCTGGACCCCCCTGTGTGATCCCCCCAGCTCTGTGGGCCCCAGCCCTGAGACAGCGGACAGCGGACAGTTCGGCTCCCGGCTCCCACAGCTTCTTTGTTTTCCCTCTGCCGATGGCCCACGGTGCCTCCAGAGGAGAAAAGACAGTTTGCCTTGCTTCCTCACCTACAAACTCTTTGAGTTAATGGGATAGAAAGAAAAGAGCAAAGGTCTGAAGATCATCAGGTTTGAAAATGGGACTCAAATGTGTCATCTTGGATGAGTCATTCAAACTCTCTGAGCCACAATTTCATCATCTGTAAAATGAAGATCATAATCTCAGGCTTTTGTAATTCTTCATACTATCTATCGTAAGGCTCTGCAAATCTACAGTGCTAAGCAAATATAAGTGGCTGTTATCGTATCATCCTATTTGCTTAATAAATGGTGTTTGATAAATACCTTCTGCATGATAACACGATAGTAATGCAATTCATTGTTTCTTCTCCTAGGTGTATTTTTTCACTTGAAAATGCTATAAGAACCTCAAAGAATTAAGGACCTAGAGGAACTCTTGGAACAGTTGGACTGAAAATGAGCATTGGAAAGATATTTTAGTATATGTGCTGCCAAAGCGAGCACATGCAAAGATATTTTGAGGGGACATAGGCCTATCAGCATCCTTGTATTTCACTACATAGATTACTTACTACTTGGCTAACCTGGATATGAAATGAAGCTGCATATCTGAACTTTAGCCTTTCCCACATATTTTATCACTTCTTACCATAGTCCCCATGTGATTAGGCCAAGTTACTTGATATCTTCAAGCTTCAGTTTCCTCACCAATAATTTGGGATAGGAATACCAGCTTGATAGGGCTGTCATTGAAAAAAGTCCATAGGTTAATGAATAAAGAAACATTCACTTGTAATTCCTGAGGGTGGAAACCCCCTCTCAATAGTTTTTAACTTTAATGAGGCCAGATGAACAGCCACACTTCTAGATTTGGATCTGGCACTGCCTCAAAGTAATAAGATCAAAACAAAAATGAGCTTTTGTCAGTACCAAAGATCTAAGAACTAATCACAGAAGAATTCTCCTAGTAATGATTTGGGCCTCTGGCATTGCATCCAGGAAGAAGAGAGTTTAAAAGGAAGGACTTTGAGTCATTTTAACAAATAAACATTTGAATAAAAAGACTAGGAAAATAAACAACAGTGTCAATTGCCTAAGAAAATTTAGGGAAGATAAGACAATCAGAATTTAAAACAATTAAAAATACTTGATTCACTACCATTCTGGATTTATGCTTGACAATACATTAGCCATTAGCAGTGACTAAAGAGGCCAATCTCAAAGAACTTTTGTGATGAAGAACTGTCATCAAGAACTTTCAAATTCTTTTTCCACTTTGAGTTTCAAAGTGTGCCTACCTCATTGCAACGATTTCAGAATAAGCCATTGGATGGCAACATAACCTACAGAGCTGATATTTCCAGTATGAGCTAAGCTGACCCATGGCTTGTTGCCAAAACAGAATGCAAAAATACTTGAGAGGAATCAGCAAGCTAGTCAGTCTATGAGACACCTTGGTGTGTTTTATTGCTAGAGCTATTGTACTTTGGTCACAAAATGGTAAGAAGACAACGATTCTTCCTTGAGGCAAGGTGAAAATTACTAAAAGGCTTAAGTAATGTTCTATGAGAAAGAAGATAAAATACCTCTTGGGGCTGGCTGGTTGTCACTGTCAATTGTGTACCACAGTTTGGGACCCTGATCATGTTCTTGTATCTTCTCAAGGTAAGGGGAAACCAATAGGCTTGGAAAACTCAGGAGAAAAAAAATTGATATTCTCACAGGTATAGCAGGCCAATGGCACCTGATCAATCTGGGTTACTTTTCACAGATACCTAACTTAGTGTTCATTGTAAATCTCCCTTTAATACACAATGGCCCTGTACCCTCCCACATGAATAAAACATTTTTATCCACTCTGAGCTTTGTGAGATTCCCTTCCAGAGGGTGACCATTATTTTTGTTCTTTGAGGATTTGAGTCAATTTGATTTTTCAAGATTTGGTCTTTATCCATTTTGCTAATGATACTTTACAAGCACATTTTACAGATTAGTAATAGGTGCTACTAAGTTTTTAAGGACTTGAATCAAACAACTGTCAGCATGCTTCTTTATTGCAGGATTTATCAAAAGCCTTTAACATCATAATGTTAGCATCATAATATAAATTTCTATGAAGAAGAGATTATATGTACAGTGTCTTAGTCTGTTTTTTATCACTGAAACTAAATACATGAGACTGGGTAATTTATAAGAGAAAAAGGTTTATTCTGGCTCATGGATCTGGAGACTGGAAAGCCTGCAAGTATTATACTGCCAAGGGACTGTACTGCTTCAACTCTTGATGCCAACTGTGAAGGCAAGCAGAGACATGAGACATGAGAAAAAGACAAAAGATGAGGGCAGCCTAACTTCCTAACAACCTGCTCTCAAGGTGATGATTCCATTTCCTTGAGAATTAAGCCATTTTCTTGAGAAAGAATTACTCCTTAATGGCCTAATCACTCTTTAAAGATGCTACCACCTGGGGGTTATGAAGATGGCTCAGTGGGTAAGTGCTTGCTGTTCAAGCATGTGTGCCTGAGTTGGATCCCCAGTACTATGTAAAAAAAAAAAGCCAGGTATGGCAACACATGCCTGTTATCCCACTTCTGGGAAGGCAGAGACAGGAGGATCTCTGAGGCTTGCTAAGCTCTGAGGCTTAGCTAGTTTAACTTAGTTGGTGAGCTACAAGCCAATGTAACACCCTGGAGATTCTGTTTGTGTTTTCCAGAAGGCAGCAAGAACGGTGGACAACCCAATTCCACCAATGGGACATGGGATGATGGTTGACACCCAAGCAGGAGATGAACCACCCAAAACTTATCATATAGAGCCCAAATGAAACATTTGAGGAAGTGCTGAGATGAGTAAGAGAGCTACCTCCCCAGCAAGTCAGATAACCTATGGAAGGGTAATGGAGACAGACATCAAGTATACCCAACACTGTCCAAAGCAGAAATCTAGAGATTTGTAAGACCTCAACAGTAAATTAGACTTAAAACTCACCCACTGTGACTCAGGGAACTTAGCAGAAGAGGAGGCAGAAAGATTATAAGAGCCATGATGGAGGAGAATACCCAGAAATATTGCCCCCTTAACAACACATAAAGGAAAAACTGGCTATTTCTTATACAATCCATAACCCCCTATTCCATAGACTGGTCCAGCAATCCCACTGAGGAGGGCCCCCAGTGGGTTGGGAACATGGAGGAGAGAAATGGGGGTACCATCACAAGACTTGCTCATACAATACATCTATTTATGATAAATAAGTTTTTTAAAAAAGGTGAGAGCCAGGAGTGGTAGCACACACCTTTAATCCCAGCACTTGAGAGGCAGAGGTAGGAGGATTGCCAAGAGTTCAAGGCCACCCTGAGAATACATAGTGAATTCCAGGTCAGCCTAGAATTCTAGGCTAGAGTGAGACCCTACCTTGAAAAACAAAACAAATGAATAAAACAGGTGAAAGGAAATTGAGTAAGATACCTGAAATGGGCCTCTGATTTCCACATGCATGTGCACATACATGTGCATGCAACCACACACATACACACTAACATCACACACAGATACTACTATCTACATTTGGTTTTTAGTTTTTAACGAGTGTTTGAAGGGGAAAAACATATCCAAACCACATAATACAGTTTATTCTGAACTTACTGACCAAGGGGCCTTTTATTCCTTAAGGCACATTCAAAGAACCTATTATGCTGAGTCGTATTTCAAGGATGTCCAACCTTTTGGCTTTTCTGAGACACAATGGACAGAAAATTGTGTTGGTCCACATATTCAATAGACAAATACCAATGAAAGCTGATGAGCAAAAAAAGATATGGGTATAATTTTTATCACCACAGATAAGGAAAACTCCCTCAAATATTATTGCAATTACACAGTGCCCCATTTTGAGATTCATTTAAAATCATCAACTAGAACAGCCTTCTGTGGCTTCCAGTTAAGATGGCAGCATAGTAGTCATGTCCAAGCAGCCTGGAGGGAAGGGGAGGCAATAAAATGCCCAATATACTATTCTACTGAAAAGTGGAGGTGTGTAAGGTATTAACCCAAGCAGAGAAGCAGAAGAGATCCAGAGCTTCTATCAACCACACAGCCAGCCAGAATAGGCTCCAGCTGAGGTGGCTCTGGAAGTCCACTGGGAATAGCTATGTGCAGGCCCTACCTGAGCTGGCACGAGCAGTATTATGGTGAAGGGATTCTCCACTCACACTGGCCATTCAAGAAAACCTGAAGAAGACAATGGAGTCCAGCGGAGCAGCTTGGGAACAACTTCAGGCACTCTCCACAGCCTCCCCTTCTGCAAAAACTAGCACTACCAAGGACCTGCTTGGCCCAAGTGCTGGGACAGAAGGAATAGGGCCTGGGGAGTCGGCTAAGTGACAAACAGACACAGACTCAAGGAGAGTGTATCTGAGTGCGATTTTACTGAGCATTTGTCAGAATTATATACAGTTGATTATTGTAACAGTATTCTTTGATTATACAGGCAGTTACAGTTTCTTTGAATGATTAAACCAAGAATGTCAGCAAGATACATGAGAATAAACAATAGAAAAGCACAGATGATTATCATGTAAATGGTCTTGGCGCAAGACTGTGGTTAGTCAGGCCAGGCCTGACTTGGTGCCTGTTTTTCAATTAATCATTATGTGGTTTTCAGCCATTTAGAACTTCTTTTTAAAGCTTCTTTTGAAAGATTTGATTAGTATAGTCATTCTTAAACCAGCTCCAGAAATACTCCTAAGTAGGTCTTGAAAATCCAGCTGACTGATAATTTTTATGCCATCTCTCTTTAACATGTTACAGTTGTCTTATAATGCTAGCCTTCTGTGTCTCGGACAGGAGACACCAGCGAGGCCTGGATCTAGATAGCCTTAGTATGAATGGCAGTGAATACCATGATATTCTTTTTTCCTTATTGTTAACCCACCTGTCACCATTTTCATAGATCCCTGTATAAGGCAATGGAGTATCAGTAGGCTCAGGGAGTTTATATGCCCCCTTCCCCCTGGGAGGCATCCAAAGCCTGATTCCCCCAAGAACATAAGTGATACCATACTTAGTCATGACAGTAGGTGGGAGTTTCCTTTTATTATTAGCTTCTTTTTTGGTCTTTTCCTATAACGCTCTCAGCTATAGGAATCCCTTTCTCAATATTTTCTCTTAATAAGTAATTCTTGTTGCAAGTCATCTAGGACATTCTCTATTTTTCCCCTTTTTTGTTAAGAAAGCTGTGCTAAAGCTTGAAAAAATGAAGGAGCATCTGAAGGGAGAATTACAACATGTGATCCTGTTTCTGGGAACTTTTCCACACCTAATTTTCCTTCACCCAAGTTCACTTAAGGGTGAGTTTGTTGAATTGGAAAACAATGATATGCTGTGACCATGAATAATGAAGAACATATAGTCATAAAGATGGGAACAACAAGAGAACAGCTAAGGATGCAGGAAGTTCCGAAAACACAGCCTCTACCAGTAGGCAAACTTCCTTGAAGCCATTGCCACAGTCTACGTGGTTTCTCATGCAGACTCCGTTGGAGTTGGCATGACAGCAGCACTGGAAATCTCTAGATGCCAAGGGATTGGAGCTACCCTCAGCTATACAGCATCCAGCACAGCTGATCTGAAGAGCAGATCTACTGTCCTAACCAGCCTAGCAGAGCCCACAGAGCCTCAAAGGGGGCACTAAGCATAGGTGAGCTAGGAAGCTACCCCAAAAGGTAACAGGGCCATCTTTACACTGGGCCAATACCTACTCAACTAATTGAGAGGGGGAGGAGATATGATGGCTCTATTTGAGAGGGAAATAGTGGGAGTGGGAAGGGAATAATCATATTCTAATCATAATCTATAGTTCTGGAAGCTATCAATAAAAAGTTTTTTAAAAAATCATTAATCAGATCTCAGGTTTGTAATCACTAATAAAAAAATGAACATATCTAAGTAATAAATGTTCATTGATTTTTTTTGAGGCTGGGTCTCATTCTTGCCCAGGGTGACCTGGAACTCATTCTATAGTCTCAGCCTGGCCCCAAACTCATGGCATTCCTCCTACTTCTGCTTCCCAAGTGCTGGGATCAAAAGCCTGTGCTACCACACCAGGCAATTTCTTTGATATTTTAATATCAAATTAAAAGAAAGACAACAAAAGACTAGTGAGATATTACATTGTATTGGAGAAACTAATATACCAGTATTTGGTTTGATGGAAGTAGCTGAAATTTTCAGTGAGTTCTCATGGTTGTCATCAGATATTTTGTTTCTAATTTTATTCTGGGTGTGTTTCATTCTTGAAAACACTTTCTCACAAATATATATGCTGCCAAGAAGTGGTAACATGCATAAGGCATGATTGTGACATGAGGGTTATTTGGCTCTGGGAAGATAGGACCTATAAAAGCCTAGTAGATAGACCTTCAGGACACCAGCCTTATTTAGGTCTGTGTACCATGGCCTCCTAGAACTCCAGGAAGCAGTCATCCAGGCCTATGAGCCCTAGTTCATATAAACCTCAGGATCCCCGGTGTTGTGAATACAAGCAGTTGGGCCTGTGTATCCAGCGGAAGGCAGGTCCTCCACCCAGCCTGTAATGGAAAACTCCAGCCAACACTACCAGAAATAAGACAAGAGATAAAATAGAAGTTTCTAACAACCAGATGAAGGAACAAAAGAAATCCATTAAAGATCTGTGAATGGTAGTCTCTATAGTGAATGGCACTGTAAGCAAATTGGTAGAGATAGTCCACAACACGAGGATAAATTCAGCAAGAGAATTGAAACACTGAAAATGGCCCAAATAGGAATTCTAGAAATGAAAGAATCAGTTGCTCAAATAAAAATCACAACAGAGTGCATTACCAATAGGTAAGATCATGTAGAGGTCAAATTTCAGAGATAACAAAGTTGAGACAATAATTCATGCAGAACTATAGAAAAAAAACATCAAGGAACATAAACAATATTTCCAAGAATTCTGGGATACATTTAAGAGACCAAACCTTAGGATTCACAATGTAGAATAAGGAGGTAAGATCCAAGCTTTGAAACTGAAGGGTTATTCAATGAAATCATAGCAGAAGCCGGGCGTGGTGGTGCACGCCTTTAATCCCAGCACTCTGGAGGCAGAGGTAGGAGAATTGCCGTGAGTTCAGGGCCAGCCTGAGACTACACAGTGAATTCTAGGTCAGCCTGGACTAGAGTGAGACCCTACCTCAAAAAACCAAAAAAAAAAAATCATAGCAGAAAATTCCCCATACCTAGAGAGAGAAGTCAACATGCAAACACAAGATGCAGTTAGAACCCCAAAAAGAGACGACCAGTGAAGAACTTCTCCATGACACTATAGTCAAGAGGTCAAGACTACAAAGTAAAGATACAATACTAAAAGCTGTTGAGGAGAAAATGCCAATTAACAAAGGCAAGAACATCAGAAACCTTCAAGTCTTTCCTTAGCAATGCTAAAATCCAAAAGACCATGGAACAATGTATTTCAAGCCCTGAATGTAAAAATCTTCTGATCAAGAGTGTTATACTTAACAAAATTATCTATAAAAATTGATGGAGAAATAAGGATATTCCAAGACAAATACAAATAAAGGCAATTCATGTCAACCAAATCAGTACTACAGAGATTCTTTTCTAAAAATATTTTTATTTAGATACATGCGCACTTTGTGTATATGACTTTATGTGGGTATTGGGAATTGAATCCAAAGCAGAAGGCTTTTTAAGCAAGCGTCTATAACTGCTGAGTCATCTTCCCATTGTGGGGAGCTGTTTATTGTGCCTTAAACTGCATCAACATTGTTTTGAAGGTCTCTGTCTTTCCCCCTACTAACCAATGCTAAGTTCATGTTTCTCTGCCAAACTTTCTCCTGCCTGCAGGCTTCCTCCTAGAGATCACATGACCCTTGCTGTGGCCAGGTTACCTAGCAACCCATTTATGCTAATTCCTAAGTAACTGCCCATACATCCCCTCCTGCAAGCGGATATTTAAGTACTGCCTGTTCTGTAATAAAATGACTTTGATCTGAATACCATCTTGCTCCATCCTTTGTGCCTCTTGTTTCTTTTTTCATTCTCACCCCCTCTCTAGAGCTTTCGCTGATTGACCCGCAGGCCGGGACACCCCATCATGGATAGAAAATTCTTTAAGGACTACTATAGAGAGAGGAAAAAGAAAAATAGTTTCGTCCATAAGAATGCCCACTAAAAAAGGAACAGAGAAACAAAGAAGACTTGAAAACGAAAAACCGTGTTAACATGACTAGCCAGCACACCTCCACAACAAAGGGAAATGATAAAAAATAACAACTATCCAACCAGAACTTCACCCAACAAAATTGTAAGAAGAACTCTCTCAATAATAACTTTTTATTTTATTTTATATTATCCATAATTTGATACATTCAATAAGCAAATAATGAATTGATATTCCCATCTCCCCAATTTCCCTCTTCCCTGTCCCCAGTCGTCTGAACATCTTTCTCAGTGGGCAGTCTGGATCAGTCCATGTGGTAGGGAGTTATGGAAAGCCTAGGGGCCAACCTAGTTCCTCCCCCCTTTGTATGTTGTTACTGAGGGAGCAATGTCTCTGGGAATTCTCCCCCACCATGGCTCTTACAGTCTTTCTGCCCCCTCTTCCGCTCAGTTCCTTGAGTCATGGTGGGTGTGTATCAATAATAACATTAAATGTAAATGGCTTTGCCTCACCAATAAAAAAAGTTACAGATTAAACTGACTGGATTAAAAAACAAGATCCATCTATCTGTTGTCTTCAAGAAACTCACATAACCTGGGCTGGTAGGAGTATAAACTGGTAATGCCACTGTGGAGATCAGTGTGGACCCTTTTCAAAAAGTTAAAAGTAGATCTAACATATGACCCAGCTATGCCAATTCTCGGCATATATCCAAAGGACTCTATATCCTACCGCAGATACATTCACTGTGTTAATTGCTACTTTATTACAATAGCTAGTGTGATGGTTAGGTTTTGTTGTGAACTCGGATCTTTTTAATTATTTTGGGTGGGTCTCTGAGGATGTTTACAGGCAAGCAGCTCTCAGCAAGGGGCAGAATGTAAAGAAGCTAGAAGTGAACATCCTTTCCTGTGTGGGCAGTGCAGGAAGGAAATTCCAGAGACTCAGGAAGCCATTAGGTCTGGGAAAGGGTTATAAGACCCCACCCTAAGGCTATATAAAGGGGAAGAAGTTCTCTCCTTTGTCCTCCCGCCTGTTCTCTGTTCTGTGTGTGTGTGGTGTAGGTGATGGGTTTTTCTCTCTGCTGGGACCTGTGAAAGAGGACCAGTGTCTTCCACTTTTATGGGATGTCCCCTGGATCTGTAACTTGTAGTTCCTCCCATAAACTGTGCCTGGTTTGGAGATTCATCCCATCAGCATGTGGCTGACTGCGACAGCTAGGAATATGGAATCAGTCTAAATGTTCATCAACTGACGACTGGATAATGAAAATGTGATACATATACACAATGGAGTTTTACTCATCTGTAAAAAAAAATAAAGTTGAGAAATTTTCAGGAAAAATGGATGGAATCAGAAAAAAATATACTAAATAAGGTGACCCAAGCTCAGAAAGAAAAAAAAAAAACCTCATGTTCTGTCTCATATGTAAATCTTAATTTTAATGTTTTTATTTGTGTAAATAATGGGAAGCTAAACTGGGTACAGGCTATGATTCGAGATAGGAGACCATGAGAGAGGAAAGAGAGCTGATGAGAAGGGGGAAAAACTTGAAAGGAAACATGTAGTATGTTAGCAGAAAGGAGGCTAAAGGTGGGGGAAGGGAGAGGAAACAAAATTTTTTGAAAACACCATGAAATAGAACTCTTTGTATGCTAATAAAATAAATTGTCAAAATAACCTAGTAAAGAGACATGATCAGATTTTTCTTGAAGTTGAATGCCAGCTAGAAGTGCTATTCATTCTCATCTGGAGAGATTACTGCTGTTAAAGGCACTTGTTTGCAAATCCCGAGACTGCGTTTGATTTTGCAGTACCCAGGTAATGCCAGATATACAAAGTGGCACAGGTGTCTGGAGTTAGTTTATAGTGGCAGGAGGCCCTGAAGGGTCCATTCTTTCTCTCTCTTAAAATATATATATATCCTTATTTATTTATGTGTAAATGGAGGAAAGAGGGGGAGAGAGAATGGGCATTCCAAGGCCTCTAGCCAATGCAAATGAACTCCAAATGTATGTGCCACTCTATGTATTGGCCTTACCTGGGTTCTGGGTAGTTAGGCCTTGCAGGCAAGTGCCTTAACCAATGAGCCTTTTTCTCCAGTCCAAATAAATATATTTTTAAACAAAGATGTGCTATGCATTCCATTTGAAAATTGACAGGTAACATATTTATGTTGACTGAAAATGGAGTACCAAATATTCCAAAATATTGATTATTTTCCCAGAAATCTTGGAATCTGTTTTCAATTTTTTTATCAATTGAAAAGCAAGTTTAAATAATTTTTCAGTATTCAAAGAAATGTGTTTATCCAACATGTCAAAATACAAAAAAATTGCCTTAATTTGAGCATGTCATAATTTGAGTTTCATTAGAAATACTGTTATGATTTGAAACAGTCTATTGATAATTTGATTTTCATCTTGAAGATGCATTTTAACTCATTTAAATGAATAGCTATATCTGTAGTCCAGTTTTCATTGTCAAGTTCTGGTCCAATTTTTTTTTTTAACTTTTTTTGTTTTGTTTTTGAGGTAAGGTCTTACTCTAGCTCAGGCTGACCTGTAATTCACTATGTAGTCTCAGGGTAGGCTCGAACTCATGGTGATCTTCCTACCTCTGCCTCCCAATCCACATAAAGTCATGTCAAAACCACCATGGGTTTAGGCATGCATCACCACGCCCAGCAAATTTTGTTTTTTAATACCATAAGTTATTTGATAACATATTATAAGTCATAAAATACTTTGAATATTTAACCTCAATTTAGGCATCTTACTTTTGAAAAGTAAATGATATCACCTTTGTCAGCACCTACACTTTTGAGCAATTCTTAGAGTTAGCAATAATTTAATCCCTTGGTCCTTACAAAATTTCTAGCCCTGATGATTTGTATAATTTTATCCATTTTTTAATGTTTTTGCACATACATTTTCTTGGTATGGTATGCCATGATACTTCATTAAGTAAAGTTTGGGAATGACAATCATCATCCTCGTCTACTAATTTTCCAAGCCCCTTTCCTTTCCCTCCCATTGCCAGGGCACCGATAGTAACTACACTAGCTATGTTGAGAATGAACAAAGAAGATCAAGGTAGGGTCTCACTCTAGCCCAGACTGATCTGGAACTCACTCTGTTGTGCCCGGCTATTAACATCTTTTTTTTCTATTTTGTATGAATCACTTGAATTTATTGTGTCTTTTTTATTTTATATATATATTTATTTATTTTATTGTCCATAATGAGTTACAATATTTAGTGGGCAAACAATGAGTTGTTATCCCCAATTCCCCAATCCGCTGGAAAACCTTCTCTATGGGTCATCTGGATCGGTCCTTGTGACAGGGGACCATGGATAGCTTGGTATTCAGCCAGGTTCTCCTGGCCATGCCTCTGGATAATCTCCCCCACCACGGCTCTTACAATCTTTCCGCCCCCTCTTCCGCATAGTTACCTGAGTCGTGGTGGATGAGTATTAAGGCTGCTTTAAGGTTGTGAGTTTAGGGGTCTTTGTGTCGAAGATCATTGGTTTCTGTCTCACTGGCTTATCCTGTGTTGATTGAATGTCGGTGGCTGTGGGTCCCTTGTTAATCCTGTCATTCTCTGCGGGGTTCCATATCTATCCTCCATGGTATGACTGTGGTGACCCCTCTCTTGCCAGAATCTCAGGTATCGGCCTATGGTCGGTTGGTAGGGCTAGATGGGCCCCAGCTCTCTTGCTGCATCCTGAAAAATACAAACACAATCTCCATCAGAGAGTGTGATCAGTGTAGGTTAACAAATATACACATTTCTGGGTTACCTAGATTCTATTTTTAGTAGCCTCCCTGTCAATCACTCCCATAGTCCATCTTGTCTTGGGAGCCCAAGAGTATGGGATCCGGTGCCTATAGCCCTGAATCCCTAGTTCCAGACAAGGGGTCCCCCTCACTAAGTGGAAAATTGGCCGAATTTGAAAGCTGTTGATTATCTTCCCCAGGCCCAGGCTCCTCCATTACAGAAGTGCTCCTCTCAGACCATTTTTTCCTAAATTTTGATATTTCATTTTTCTTTCAGCTAAGTAAAATTCCATCGTGTAAATATACCACAGTTTTTCTGTCCATTCCTCCATGGATGGGCATTTGGGCTGATTCCAATACTTGGCTATTATGAAATGAGTTCCTATAAATATAGTTGTACAAATGTTTCTGTGTCAAGATGTGACATCTTGTGGGTAGATGCCTAGTAGAGAGATAGCTGGGTCCATTGGTAGTACTATGGCTATTGTGTTCAGGAGTCTCCACACTGCTTTCCATAGTGGTTGAACAAGTTTACAATCCCACCAGCAGTGAATGAGGGTTCCTTTTCCCCGCATCCTCACCAGCAACGATTGTTGTTGGTTTTCTTTATTATTGCCATTCTGATGGGGGTAAGGTGGTATCTCTTTGTGGTTTTGATTTGCATTTCCCTGATGCTTAGGGATGCTGAGCATATTCTCAGGTGAGAAAAGGCCATTTGTGTTTCCTCTTCTGTGAATTCTTTGTTGAGATCAGTGCCCCATTTTGTGAGGGGGCAATTTGGGTTTTAGCTATTAATTTTTTTGAGTTCTCTGTAAGTTCTGGAAATTAGGCCTCTGTCTGTGTTGTAACTGGCGAAAATCATCTCCCAGTTTGAAGGGGGTCTATTGACATGAAAATGGTGTTTTTGTCTGTACAGAAGCTTTTGAGCCTGATCAGATCCTATTGGTTAAGTGACTGTTGCACTTCCAGGGCTACTGGTGATTTGCTCAGGAAGTTGTTCCCTACTCCTATCTCATGTAAAGTTCCTCCAACTTTTTCTTCCAGGGTGTTCAGGATTACAGGCTTGATATTGAGGTCTTTGATCCATTTGGAGTTGATCTGTGTGCATGGTGAAAGGAGGGGGGTCTAATTTCATTTTTTATATGTATTTATCCAATTTGTCCAGCACCATTTGTTGAAGATGTTATCTTTGGCCCAGCATACACTGTTGGCACCCTTGTCGAAGACAAAGAAGCTGAAGTTACTTGCATTAAAGGCTGCGTCTTCGAGTCTATCTCACTGGTCAAACTGTCTGTTTTTCTGCCATTACCATGCTGTTTTAGTTACTATGGCTTTGTAGTATGTTTTAAAGTCAGGTATGGTGATACCTCCTGCATATTTTTTTTTACTCAGAATAGTTTTAGCTATTTGAGGTCTCTTACCCTTCCAAATAAATTTTGAGATTATTTTTCCATGTCTGTGAAGAAGGAAATTGGGATTTTTATTGGCATTGCATTGAATCTGTAGATGGCTTTTGGCAGGATTGCCATTTTTACTATATTGATTCTCCCTATCCATGAGCATGGAACGTCTTTCCATCTCGTCAGATCTTCCTCTATTTCCCTTTCGAGTATTTCAATATTTTCCTTATATAAGTCTTTCACTATCTTGGTTAGTGATATTCCCAAGTATTTTATTTTATTTGAGGATATTGAGAATGGGACAGTTTCTCTGATGTCTTTTTCCGAATGTTTGTCTTCTGTATATAGAAAGGCTACTGATTTTTGTGTGTTAATTTTGTATCCTGCCACTCTGATGAAGGCATTGGTCACCTTCAGGAGTTTACTAATACTGTTCTTTGGGTCTGATATACATAAGATCATGTCATCTGCAAAGAGGGATAGTTTGACTTCTTCCTTTCTGATTTGTATCCCTTTTATGCTATTCTCTTGTCTTATTGCTTGGACTAGAACTTCAAGCACTATGTTAAATAGCAGTGGTGAGAGTTGACATCCCTGTCTTGTTCCTGAGTTGAGGGGGAAACTCCTTGAGTCATTCCCCATTGAGGATGATTTGTGCTATAGGAGATCTGTATATTGACTTTATCATGTTGAGGTGTAGGCCATCTATGCCTATTCTTTCTCAATTGATGCTGAGAAGGCTTTTTAACAAAAATTAACACTACTTCATGTACAAAACCCTGGAAAGAATAGGCATCTCAGCACCTAGGGTTGGATTTTTCCATCTGTTCTAATGACCTTAGGTATGAGGCTAGTTGGTTGATTTGAGACCTCTCTGTCTTTGTTATGAAGGCATTTAGAGCAATGAATTTCCTCCTTAGAACTGCCTTCATTGTGTCCCACATGTTCAGGAAGGATGTATCCTCATTATCATTTGTTTCTAGGAAGTTCTGGATATCCTGTCTGATTTCTTGTTTGACACATTCATTGTTCAGGAGGAGTTGTTCAGTCACCAATATCTTTTGAAATTTTTGGATCCTCTCCCATTGTTAATTTCTAGCTTTAATGTGTTGTGGTCTGACATGATTCAGGGGATTACCTTGATCTTTCTGTATTTGCTGAGGGATGATTTATGGCCCAGTATATGGTCAATTTTGGAAAAAGTTCCATGAACTGCCGAGAAGAATGTGTAATCTGTGTCCTTGGGGTGGAATGTTCTGTAGTTGTCTGTTATCTCTAGTTTGTCTATGGTGCCATTTAGCAGCTTGATTTCCCTGCTTGTCTGTTGTTTGTACGATCTGTCTAGGGATGACAGTGGAGTGATAAAGTCTCCTACTTTGATGGTGTTGGCATCTATGTCTGCTTTGCTTTTGAGTAATTTATGCCTAATGAACTGAGGGGCCCTTGCATTTGGTGCATACATATTTAGTATAGTGATGTCTTCTTGCTGTGTCGTTCTCTTGACGAGTAGGTAGTGGCCATTCTCATCTTTTTTTATTGCTGTTGGTTTAAAGTCTATTTTGTCAGATATTAGAGTAGCCACACCTGCTTTTTTATTTTTCCCACATGCCTGGAAAATTGTTTTCCACCGTTTTATTCTTAGTAAGTTACTGTCTTTAGCGATAAGGTGTATTTCTTGAAGGAACAGATGAAAGGGTCCATTTTCCTGATCCACCCTGCTATCCTGTGTCTTTTTATAGGAGAGTTTAGTCCAGTTACATTCAAAGTTATAACTGTGAGGTTTGACATGTTGTAGAGAATATGGAGGTTCGTATATTAGTTTTTGCTGCTATCTCTTTGTTACCTTTTTTGTTCTCTGTTCCTTTCCTGGGGTTGGTTGTTTGTTTCATCTGCCTGGGATATCTCATGAAGTATCTTTTGAAGTTTTGGCTTTGTGCTCTAGTAATTGTAGAGCTGATTAGTCTCATGGAAAACTTTAATTCCTCCATCAATTATAATGGATAACTTTGCTGGATAGAGTAGTCTAGGTTGGAATCCGTTCTTCTTTAGGCCTAGAATCACTTTGTTCCAAGCTCTCCTGGCTTTTAAAGTTTCTGTGGAGAAGTCTGACGTGATTCTGATGGGTTTTCCTTTATACGTGAGTTTCCTTTCTCTCGTTGCTCTAACTCTCTCTTTTTCTTCAGTGTTTGGAATTGTAACTAAGATATGTCTTGGGGTGTTCCTCCTTTGGCCCAATTTGTTTGGGGTCCTCCATGTCTCTTTTAGTTGTACAGGACTATCTCTTGCCAAGTATGGAAAGTTTTCTTGAATAATTCTGTTGAAAATATTTTCTATGCCCCTCGTTTGGTTTTCTTCTCCTTCTGGGATCCCCATGATCCTAAGATTAGGTCTTTTTATGGTATCCCACATTTCCCTTGAGTCTTGTTCACTTGCTGTCTTGAATTTTGTCAAGGTTCTGATTTCTCTCGAATTCTCCTCTGTTCTGTCTTCCATGTCTGAGGTTCTGTTTTCCCAGTGATTGAACCTGTTGGTAAAAGATTCTAGGGATGTTCTTATTATTTCAATATGGTTTTTCTTTTCTGCAACTTCTTTTTGGGTTGC
>PVHP010036602.1:0-17821 GCA_004024765.1 Zapus hudsonius | reverse complement strand
TCAATAGACCCCCTTCAAAGTGGGAGATGATTTTCGCCAGCTACAACACAGACAGAGGCCTGATTTCTAACACCTACAGAGAACTCAAAAAAATTAATAGCAAAAACCCAAATTGCCCCCTCACAAAATGGGGCACTGATCTCAACAGAGAATTCACAGAGGAGGAAACACAGATGGCTTTTTCTCACCTGAGAAAGTGCTCAGCATCCTTAAGCATCAGGGAAATGTAAATCAAAACCATAATGAGGTACCACCTTACCCCGGTCAGAATGGCAATGATAAAACCAACAACAATCGTTACTTGTGAGGATGCGGGGAAAGAGGAACCCTCATTCACTGCTGGTGGGATTGCAAACTTGTTCAACCACTATGGAAAGCAGTGTGGAGGCTCCTGAACAGAATAGACATGGAACTACCAATGGACCCAACTATCCCTCTACTAGGCATCTACCCACAAAATGTCACATCTCGAAACAGAAACATTTGCACAACTATATTTATAGTAGCTCAATTCATAATAGCTAAGTACTGGAATCAACCCAAATGCCCATCCATGGAGGAATGGACAGAGAAACTGTGGTATATTTACACGATGGAATTTTACTCAGCTGAAAGGAAAAATGACATATCAAAATTTAGGAAAAAATGGTCTGACTTCGAGCAGATCTTACTAAGCGAACACTCAAAAGAACGGAGAATCGAACGCTGCATATTCTCCCTCATATGTGGTCCTTAACTAGGATAATTGTGTTCTCTATGCAGACTAGTAGTAAGAAGTGAAAGGTTATGAATGAGGGGTAAGGGATGGGGGAAAGGGAATGGCTTAAGCTTGAGGGTAAACCACATTAGGTTCAAAAACATATAATCCTCACGAGCTCATTGTAACCTATTGAGTAAGTAGTGAGCGTTATCTGGCAAGAGGGGCCATGAGTGATAGGGGAGAGAGTCTAAGTCTGTGAATAATTTAGTTCAGCCAGACAACCCCTGGTTCCAACCAATGGTTCCTTCCCTCATTGATATGTTGACCAAAGCGACTCATGAGATTTCATAAACAAGACAGAAATATGTCAAAGCTCTTGGGTGCCCTCCCTAGGCCTGAGGCAAATCCCTGTTGCTGAAGAAACCACAGCGAGATACCCTTCAATGTCTGGAGCGATATCCAGCCCCCAGAAGGCAGTTAATGTAGTGCTGGAAGGCACTGCACAGGCTGCCAGGGGAAAATGATCAACAACAGCTAGAGTAAACAAAGACCACTGAAACGAAACACAATTTGGGGTCATGAGTGGGCTGACCACACCCCCTACTGGGAGAGAACAGCGAATCAAGAAAGGAGCACTTGTGCAACGGAGGAGCCTGGGCCTGGGGGAGACAATCAATAGCTTTCAAATTCGGCCAATTTTCCACTTAGTGAGGGGGACCCCTCGTCTGGAACTTGGGATTCAGGGCGAAAGTCACCGGATCCTGTACTCTTGGGATCCCAAGACAAGATGCACTGAGGGAGCGATTGACGGAGAGGCTACCAGAAATAGACTCTAGGTAAACCAGAGATGTGTATATTTGTTAACCTATATGGACCTCACTCTCCGAAGGAGATTGTGCTTGTATTTTTCAGGATACAGCGAGAGAGTTGGGGCCCATCTAACCCTACCACCCGACTGTAGGCTGATACCTAAGATTCTGGCTGGAGAGGAACCACCATAGTCATACCGTGGAGGACCCATATGGAACCCCACAGAGAATGACGGGAGGGCCGAGGGACCCACAGCCACAGACATTCAACCTACACAGGATAAACCAGTGAGACAGAAACCAAAGATCTTCATCACAAAGACCCCTAAACTCACAATCTTAAAGCAGCCTTAATACTCATCCACCACGACTCAGGGAACTATGCGGAAGAGGGGGCGGAAAGATTGTAAGAGCTTTGGTGGGGGAGACTATCCAGATGTATGGCACCCTACAGCAACAACACACTGGAGATAGGAGGTCCGGGCTGAATACCAGGCTATCCAGGGCCCCCTGCCACAAGGACTGATCCAGATGGTACACGGAGGAGGATATCCAGCTGATTGGGGATGGGGAGGGGGCGTTGGGGAATTGGGGATAACAGCTCATCGTTTGCCCACTGAATAATGTAACACAGTATGGATAATAAATATATATTAAAAAAAAAAGAAATAGACTAAGGCGCTGGGATTTCATCCGTGTGTGCTCTTGGGTCAGCCCTTGAGGAAAGCAAGCAGCACATGGGACTTTGCAGAGCATGAAGCTGAGCTCCTGTGCTTGGTGGACACTCAGCAGGTGCCATCCTCACTCAGTGGCCTGTCCTTAATTTAAGGTGACTCTTTGGAGTTGTTCAACAAGGAGAAAGCTGCTACTTGAAGAGGGTGGAACCTTGGGCAATATGGCTCTCTTCTTGTTGGGGACCACTCCCAGCAGCTGAGGAAACAGTTCTTTTATGCCTGGAAATAATCTAGGCAGCTGACTAGACCAGAGAGTCCAGTACAGTTAGGGGACAGACATGAATGCAATGCCCACACATTGGTCACTTTGAAAAGCATACATTGCTGAAATTTATGAAGTGAGATTTCAACCTGCTTTCTTCATGTCACAATGTCATAGGTTGCTGTTAGATTTTCCACCAGAAGAGCTACCTATATTTAGAGTAAGTTTATAGATATTTGAATGGAGGTATTCACAAATAGGAAAATGTAACACAGTATTGCATGCAAAAAGATGAAGCAAAATTGCATGTAGAATTATTTCTTTTTTTAAAATTTTATTTACTCATTTTCAAGCAGAGAGATGAGAAAGAGAGAGAGAGAGAGAGAGAGAGAGAGAGAGAGAGGAAGAGAGAGCACCAGGGCCACCATCTTGTGGGTCTGGTTTATGTGGGTACTGGGGAATTGAACCCAGGGCCTTCGGCACTTGAGGTAAGTGCCTTAACTGCTGAGCCATCTTTCCAGCCCCCAGAATTATTTCTTAATTAGGTACATTGGTATGTAGATGTATTTTTAAGAAAATTAAAATAAAATAGACACAAATTTTTAAGCAAACTGGAAATTTTCTGGTTGAATAACAGGAATTTATGCCTATTTACTTCTCCAATAAATATTCATTTAGAACAGTTTTAGATTTACCAAAAAAATTACTAAGCTAGTAGAGAGTTTCACACCCCCTTTTCCTATGGCTAAGATCTCTCTAATGCATGGTAAGGAAGTGATGGAGATATGGTTCTTTTGCTTTAAAAAACATTTATTTTAAAGGAGAGAGAGAGAGAGAGAGAGAGAGAGAGAGAGAGAGAGAGAGAGAGAGAGAGAGAGAATTGGTATGCCATTCCATTCTCTCTTGAAATAAACTCTAGATGAATGTGCCACTTTACACATCTGGCTTTATGTGGGTACTGAGGAATCAAACCTGGGTCATCAGGCTTTTTGGGCAAATACCTTAACCACTGCATCTCTCCAGCCCTTTTTTTTTGATGCAGATTATCACTCTAGCCCAGGCTTACCTGAAACACTCTGTAATCCAGGTTGGCACTGAACTCATGGCAGTTTCCTACATCAGCTTCTAGAGTGTTGGGATTAAAAATCGTAGCCACCTTTGTATGTGATCAGTCATTTCTGGAAGAGCCATGGTGGGGAGAATATCCAGAAGCCTTGCTCCCCCTGCCCAGTAACTGTGTGATGCTCACATAATTCATAGCTTTCCATCCCATGGAACATTCTAGCAATCCCACTGAAGAGGGCTCAATGGAATGGTGGCAGGGAGGAAGGAAAGGTAGAACCAACACATGATTTGTATATACAAAGTTTTCACTTATTAAAAAATAATTTTTAAAAAAAGGTGGGGGCCACCATGCCTGGCACTAGAGAAATTCTCTCTCCTTCTCTCTCTCTCTCTCTCTCTCTCTCTCTCTCTCTCTCTCTCTCTCTCTCTCCCTCTCTCTCTCTCTCTCTCTCTCTCTGTGTGTGTGTGTGTGTGTGTATTTGAGGTAGGATCTCACTCCAGCCCAAGCTGACCTAGAACTCACTCTGTAGTCCCAGGCTGACCTGGAACTCACTGCAATCCTCCTACCTCTGCCTCCTGAGTGCTGGGATTAAAACTGAACCACTGAGCCTGGCTTAGAGGTGTGTTCTTGTTAAAGTGTTTGCTTCATTTGGATTTCCTTGCTTTTTCCTTGGTTGATTTTTCCATATCTATGGCTAGAATTCTAGGTCCTCCCTAGAAACATCTTAGGACTGGAGTTTAGAATCCAGCCAGGCTATGGTGACACCTCCTTCAGCCAGGAGGTTGAAGGCAAATTATTACAAGCTTTAGTCAAACTCTTGAATCTACTGGGGACATTTATGAAAACTTACACAGTTATGGATGAAGAGATTCACGGGACAAGGTATGGGAGAAGGAGAGTGGAACTTCCATAATCTCTCTGGGCACATCATCCTCCAGGAATTTTCATCTGTCTGGACACTTTTTGAACCATATCGTTTTAGGCTTTGGTTTGGTTGTGTGTGTGTGGTGCTCATGTGGGCATGTGTGCATGTACGTGTGTGTGGATATGTGAGAAGGCCAGACAATGATATCTTTTTCTTCAATTGCTCTTCACCTTATTGGCTAGGGCAGGGTCTCTTACTGGGACCTAGGGCTTGGATGTTTAGCTAGTGTTGCTAACCAACTTGTTCCAGAGAACCCATGTCTCTCCTTCCTATGTGCTGGGGTTACATGCAGGCCACCACTCCCACCTGGTGTTTTGATGCTGGGGATCCAAACTAAGGTCCTCATGTTTGTCTGCAAGTGCTTAATACACTGAATGATATTGTCATCTCCCTCTTAGTTTTTTTTTTAATGGAAACTTCATTGCATAGGTATGATTGAGGTTTGGACAACCATGTTGAACTGTGACTAGACAAAAAGGGGAACATCTAATGCTGAAAGGCTGGACTGAGTGTAAAACCCAACAAGATCTGTGTGCTCCAGCATTCCTAGGCTCTCTGCTTCATTCCTTCCTCCAAGGTATGGGGCAGGACCTGCTTGGAATGAGGAGTGCCTTCTGATCGACTGTCAAACAAGGGTAGGTTATAGTTAGCTTCAGGACAGAAAAGCAGACTAGAGCTTCTGGCCCTGGCTTGGGGAACAGAAATTTTGGTTTCTTTGGCCTCTTGCCTTTTGAAGAGTGAGCCTGCTTAGCATTTGAGGGGGTTCTACATCTCATCTTACTCCCTAGAACACTTATGACTCAAGCTTTAGTGAGGGCGGACAGACCAATGAGTGGGGCTGACATCAAAGCTGCTATCAGATGGACATTCTCTTCTTAGGCCTTGAACTTCAGAGAGAAATGGTTTATGAGAACATGTGGTGAGATTTTAGAGGAGCTCTTTGCTTACTGAGGCAGAAGTTATAGGTACTGTTTATTCTTTGAAAATGCTTGGTATTTACTCAAGCACAAATAAATTGACTTGCAGAAGAGAGTAGCTACCCTAGATAAATCCCCTCCCTGGAGGGCTCCTGAGAGACACCTCATGTGAAGGCTATGCTATGGTGCAGGTGAGTGCTGACTGCTCCGAGGAAGTGCCCCTGGCTGGTGTTGAAGGCACTTCTTATGACCCGCTTTGTAATTTATTGCAATGACTCCTGTTCAACCAAGAATCTTATGCATGTATGTCTTTGGAGTAGCAGCCCTTAAGAGGGGAGGGTAGCTACAGGATATAGGGTTGGCAGGGATCAAATTTAATAGGGTTAGTTATCAGGGAGGGAGAAGTAGATGCTTAGGTACCATAGAAAGTGTGAAGTCTAGCCCTTTATTTAACCAGTGAAAAGGAATACAGGGGATGTGTTTTGTCAGTCACAAAACCACAAATGTAATACATTCATTTCGTCAGGTAAAAGGCAAAAAACTTATAGGCACCTTTCTGATTGTGTTAATTTTACATATCATATTAATTGAAAATGGCTAGAATTTAAAAAATTTCTCTATAGCCCAGTTGGTATTCATATTGTGTCTTTCTGTCTGAAGCTAATCATTTAATGATATTTTGTTTTCACCCTTTTTTCTAAAATATTTTCATTTTTACTTATTTGCAAGCAGAGAGATGAGAGAGAGAGAGAGAGAGAGAGAGAGAGAGAGAGAGAGAGAGAGAGAGAGAGAGAGAGAGAGGTGCACCAAGGCCTCCAGCTGCTGCAAACCTGGGTCATCAGGCTTTGCAGGCAAGTGCCTTACACTCTGAGCCATTTATGTTTTAAATTATAATTTCTAGGTCCTGTGATTTACTGAAAGGGGTTTTCTTCAGCTTCTTTAAAAAATGCTTATTTAATCATGATAATTCAGTAAAAGGCAGAAATAAATTACCTTAACAATCAGAGGTGCCAAATATATTTTTAGATGAATACTGATTGTTTGTATAGAAATCATAGACTAAGACTCTACGAACCTGGCTGAGTCTGTCTAGCTAGTGCTTATGTTGCACTCTATTACTGTTATCAGAGTGAGTGCTCACAGATTTGTCTTTAATAATAAAAATTCTCCACATTTTCTTCTACTGTGGTAAAGTCTGTTAACCTGGGCTTTCTACTGATTCTTCCCACTAATGAAATTTGAAAGCCTTTAGTATTTTTCAAAATGTATCAGAGCTGCAGCAATGTTTATTATTTTAACTTTCTACTTATAGTTACCGTGTATATAGACAATATATATGATCATAATTCCCTCCCTCCACCCTCTCCCGTGTATATAGACAATATACCATGATCATAATCCTCTCTCTTGGCCCTACCCCATGTATATAGACAATATACCATGATCATAATCCCTTCCCTCCACCCTCCCCCGTGTATATAGACAATATACCATGATCATAATCCCTTCCCTCCACCCTCCCCCGTGTATATAGACAATATACCATGATCATAATCCCCTCCCTCCACCTTCCTCCTGGGAATATAGACATTATACCATGATCATAATCCTCTCCTTTCACCCTCCCCTGTGTATATACATAATATACCATGATCATAATCCTCTCCCTCCACCCTCCATGTGTGTATATAGACAATATACCATGATCATAATTCTTTCCCTCCACCCTCCCCATGTGTATATATAATGTTCCATAATCCCCTCCCTCCACCCTCCCTGTGTGTATATAGACAATATATCATTATCATAATCCCCTCCCTCCACCCTCCCCTGTGTATATAGATAATATACCATCATCATAATCCCCTCTCTCCTGTATCCTTTCTTCCTTTCAACTAGTCTTGCTTCTATTTTTAATGTTTTTTACAAAAATTATTTGTAAGGAGAGAGAAAGTGTGTGGAAGGGAGGAAGGGAGAGAGGGAGGGAGAGAGAGATAGGCAGAGAAGATAGAAAGAGAATGGGCATACCAGGGCCTCTAGCTACTTTGAATGAACTCCAGATGCATGCACCACTTTGTTCATCTGGCTTTAAGACAGTACTGGTGGATTAAGCCCAGGATGTCATGATTTGCAAGTGCCTTTAACAACTGAGCCATCTCTTAAGCCCCTTCTATTTTGATGGCATCATTTTTCCTTCTGATTATGCAAGTTTTGTATAGCTAATATCAGCCACTGCCAGGTCACAAGACAGCACTGTAAGTACTCCTGCCCTTCTTTTGGCTCTTACATTCTTTCTGCCACCTATGCTGCAATGGTCCTTGAACCTTAGAGGGTATGTTAGAGATGTCTCGTTTAGCTATAGCACTGTTTCTGATGTAAGTTATAAGCAAGTACATTTGAAATGATGGCATGGCCCCAGCAATTACATTAATCATTATTGTAAAAAACAATATGTTGATGGTGGATTTGTGGAATGCCAGACACAATTGCTGAAGCATGTAATTATTTTTTTTTGGGGGGGGGAGTGGGACAGGGTTGATTGTTGAGAGAGGATTTTGCTGTATGACCCAGAAACTGGTCTCAAAGTAGCAATCCTCCTGCCTCAGCCTCCTGAGTGCTGGGATTCTAGTCCTGCACCACTATGCCTGGTCTGTCTTTGTAATCTTGTCTAAGTGCTGTCCTTTGGCTCTGTGAAGATCCATGGGATCACACCCTGCTCAACCCCAGCCTACAAGCCACTTTAGGAGCTCTCAGTGTGAGTTGTACACAAGCTAAGATCACACTTCTCTTTACACATGTTTTATTTGAAGTCAGCATTCCTCCTGTTGTGTTTTGAAATGTGTACTTACTCTCACAAAACTGACTTTTTAAAAACTTTATTGATACCTTCCAGAATTATAGACAGTACTCCATTATGATTCCCTCCCCATCTCCCCTCATTCTCTTCCCTCTCTCAATTAGTCTCTATTTGGTTTCAGTGTTGTGGTTTGAATACATGTCCCCAAAAAGAATTTTAGGTATATTAATGATTGTAAATTGTCTCCAGCCTTCTGGCTGGAGGAGGTCTCACTTTAGCCTGGCCTCCTGGGGACTGACTGGCCTGAGGTATTTCTAAATTGGATTCAAAATTCTAGGGATACATATGCAAAAGAGTAGGCTGAAGTCTGGAAATCCTGTTGTTATGTGAGTTACAGTGTGTGAGAGTGTGCTTGTTAGGCTTAGGAGGTGCTAGGCTCTGTCTCTGCTTGGATCTGTGAAAGGGGGCCAGCCTTTTTTTTTAAAACTAACCCCTGTTTCTGTTATTTCAATAAATACTTTCCTCCCCAAAATTTTGCCTGGTTTGGAGATTCATCCCAGTGGCCTGTGGCTGTCTACAACAAGTGTCATCATCTTTTCCTCCCATTATCTGTAGGTATTATCAGGCACTGTGAAATTGCGGCGCGCTCCCCACTCGGCGAGGAAGAACAACACCACTCGAAGATCCTTCTCAAATCACACTTTAATGGAGAGCCTTTTGATTGAAGGGGGGTAAAAAAGCCAGGGGCCCCCAGCTGCTTTTATAGGGAAAAGGGACACAGATCGTCCCATGATTGGCTGGCTCCTGCTTGCCACCTCCAGACACCACGGGATTGGCTAGGATAGCTTGTAGTAAAGTAGCCTTCCATTGACCTTTTGACCTTGTAGTAAAGTAGTCTTCCCAAGCATTGCCTAGCTGCGAGGTAGTGGGCGCCACCTAATGGCGATCCCGGCTCCCTGCATGAAATCATGAATATCAAGGCCATTTTCTATCTGGAAGTTTGTGATCCAAGCAGTCCTCCTTTGGCTCTTACAATCTTTCCACCACCTCTTCCACAATAGACCCCGAGCCTCTGGAAATGTGATAGAGATGTTCCAGTGATAAACACTCCACTGTCATTTCTTCTCAGCACTATGGTGTCTTTTGAGTTATCCCTGTGGTTACTGCTATCTGAAAAAGAGAAGCTTCTCTAGCCAAAAGTGAGAGTAGCATTATTGTTTGGGTATGAGCATTTAAATGAGGTTCTTGTAAAGCAGTTTGGTTGGCATAATATATGTATTTAGCCAGACAATAGCAGGTATTAGTCCTCCCCTGCCATAGGCTTTTGACTAGGTCTTCAGTACCAGGAATGTATTCCCTTCCATGGAGCGGACCTCCAGTCCAATTGGAGAGTGATTAGTTTCCCCTATAATAGACATGCCACTATTGCCCCAGGTGGCACATTTGACCTGGCTGGCCAGTCTTAAGGCTTGCAAGGTCCACTGCTATTTACCACCATTGATGACTTCTCTCTCTCATAGGGCTGCATGCAGCCATGCCTCAGTGGTTAAGGCTCTTGCCTGTAAAGCAGAAGGACCTGAGTTTGATTCCCTAGTACCCATATAAAGCCAGATGCACAAGGTGGTTCATGTGTCTGGAGTTAGGTTTTCAGTGGCTGGAGGCCTGATGCACCCATTCTCTCTCTCTCTCTCTCTCTCTCTCTCTCTCTCTCTCTCTCTCTCTCTCTCTTTCTCTCTCTCTCTCTCTCCCTCCCTCCCTCAATAAAATAAAAGTGTGTCTGATTCTTTTTATTTAGAAAGTAGGAGCCTCTATTAGGAAAAGTGTTTGTGATCTTAGCTTGTGTGGAACTCACACTGAGAGCTCCTAGAAGTGGCTTGTTGGCTGGGGTTGAGCAGGGTGTGATCTCATGGATCACAGAGCCAAAGGACAGCACTCAAACTTCTCTTCGTTCATATTGCCCTTGAGTTCTCATTGCTCCTTTTGGTTACTCCTGCAAGTAACAGTTTGGTAAGAAATTGTCTTGTCTATTAAGAACAACAGAACATTTCCTGGATTATTTTGGATTTCTGTTATTACTTAAAACTTTATAAAATACCTCTTCCATGTATACTTTTAAATCTTTAAATCTTTAAATATTTATTTTTATATATTTAAATATTTGCACAAAATTTTTACCCTTAAGATAAACTCTTAGAAGATTAATTTAAGCTAAAGAATATTTGTACTTGTTTTTATGCATTTTCTACTGGTTCTTGTACTTAAAGTGCTTTGATGAGTCTAAGATTATACTGTTTTAGTGTGCAGATATGAATCAATAGAAGCTTACACCAGTTGTTTTGGGGTAATTTGTTTTAGGTAGCAGCGATTGGCACTGTGCAGATATAATGAAAACATTCAGTAGCATCATTCTTGCAAAATAAGATCTTGTTTGTCTTTTAAGTGTTTTATAACATTTGAGCGGATTGTCTTTACTATCTTGTGGGCTTCAGCTACTACTGAAAACATCTTGTTGTAGAATTTAAAAAATCTCCACAAGCAACAATAACAAAGGAAAAATGAGAGAGAGAGAGTGTATGTTAGTGTACTGGCTTATGTCATATAAAAGCAGGAAGTAGAAGGGGCTTCCTCCTCTTCCTTTGTGTTAAACATCATGAGGTATTTTGTCCACCTGGATCAATTTCTAGGTGGCCTAGTCCTCTGAGCAACCTGGATCTTCCCAGTGGAAGATGTCCTTATCACTCCTGCCCCAGGCATCTTTCTAGGGATTCTGTAAGCGTTATGTTCAGGCTTCCAGCAACTCTGTGAAGTATCATCACCCTAGACTCAGAATGAAGCAGAACAAGAACCAGGAAGGACTAATGAGAACCATTCCTAGCTCTTACAGCTGGTGGCTTTCTGCATGTCCCCTGAATGGAAGCCCCATGAGAGTACTCAGTACCATGTCAGTGACAGAGATGGTCCAGGGTCTCAAGAAAATTTGGAATGCTGACTGAAAGAATCGGCCACAGTGGGATTTGAACTGAATTTGAATGTTTATTCTGAAACGGCAGCTCTTTCTGATAGGTAGATGTGAGTTCCTTTGTTGATATAATTTCATACTGAGAGTGAATTAATTATGCTTTTTCAGGCTTGAAGCTTCTTTTTCCCGTCCCTGTTACATAAGGCTTTCCATACAATGTCACTGAATATGAGAGGCTCTTCTGATAAGTCAAAGGATGCTGTGTGGGTAAGCGACCAAGCAGGCACGGCCATCTGCCTCCATAGATGTGGGGGCTTCAGGAGAAGATCCTAACATCTGCTTTGAACTTCAGAGATGCCTACAAATTCTTCAAGAATGTGCTATCTTGATGTCTCCCTTTATGTCCTAAGGACTTTCCTCAGCTCGATGTACATCTCAGGGTCTAACCTCAGGAGAAAAAATCCTCAGAAGACTCACACTTCAAAGCATGGAGAAGCAGAAGATAGGAAGGAAATCCACCTCCTCTAGCTAGTAGAGCTTTGGTTAGAGATGATGGTCCACTTGGAATGATCTCTATGTGGCCTGGTCCTCTCAGCTACCTGGCTAGCCATGGCTTAAGGTCTAGTGGTTTTTTGGTTGTTTTTTCCTCTCTAGAAAAAGCTTGTATCTTTGGTTAAAGGTTGGAGGTCAGGTGGACAATGAAGTCAGCTAATTTATCTTCACAAAATATCAGTATTATTTTCCCACCCATCACATTTGAGTACCATAGCCAACAATCTACCATTTCCTAAAGGTGTGTGTGTGTGCGTGTGTTTACTGTATGCATCCTTATGATAACCAGGCAGAAAAGCATTTAACAAATGGGCTGGCTTTGTCAAATCAGATGAGAAGTGGGGAAATTTATTCTTTTTTCAAAATTATATTTAGTTAAACCACAGCTTGTTGATTTTTAGCTCAGTGATTATTTGTTGAAAGTATACTGTGTCTAAGTCACTAGCGTAGATTTGCAAAATATCCATGGCCTCCTGGTACTCACGGTCTGGTCTGCGACAGACAAATAAATAATCTGGTGCAGCATGGTCTGAGCTGCTGTAACCTGGAGGAGCAGAGGGCACAGCTGGGAGAAGAGCAGAGGGACAGGCAGGTCAAGCCAAGCCCTTTCATTATGTAGACTCATATCACACCCTTCCACCAGATTGCCAAAAGATCTTTCTTTCTTGAATTTACAAATTCAGCTGTGTCACTTCAACAGTTAAATGCTTTATTAGATTTCCTCCCTGCACCAAACACAACAGCTGCCCCAGACCTGCAGTATCCTTTCAAGTATTTTTATATATTCCTATGTGTCCCTCCCTGTGCTGAGTTTCAGTGCTGTTACTTTTGCTTTCAACTCCATGATCTTTGGCAAATTATTAATCTCTCTGTAGTTCAGTTTTCTGTTGTCATAATCAGTCATATAGTGTTAATGTGAGGAAACTGCCTGTCCCATAAGACAAGCTGTGCAGGGGCCACTAGATTTGTTGAGTGGTGTTTGTTGCCTTCTATGTTCTTGCAGGGATGCTCAGGGAGATATTCTGGCATCCACTGTCACTACTGCATAGATTAATAGATTGGGTTTCACGATTTCATGTCGTCAGTATGGATGTAGGTCATCAGTTCAAAGTTGCTGGTTGCCCTTATTAGATCATAAACTCTTGACTCAGGATTTCATCAGCTTCTTTGTTCATTTTGTTTTTGTGCTTCCCACTGAACCTAATTTCATCAAATATTGTAGATGGGGGGAGGGAGTTATTTATCTTCAGATTTCTTTGGGAAAGCCTTCTGTAACCTTTCCCTTTTGCACTGAGCTGTCACCATGTTACAGTATTTTACATATTTCTCCTGTAGCTCTTGTCCTGTTCCGTTGCATTCATTTTTGTAATAATTCTGTTGTTTTAATAATTTTATTGTCCCACTTTTTTCTTTTTAATTAGCATGCAGTTAGGTATGATTGTAGAATTTTCCAAGACAATTTGTTTGAGTTGATACTCCTACCCTCACCTTCCCCAGGACCCTGTCCTTTGTGTCCTGCCTTGTGCTTACTGTAACAAAGGTCCCTTTGTCATTCCCTCACCCCTCCTTCTTTGTCATCCCATATTACCTGCTCAGTTTACCTTCTGTGGTCTTACCCATGCTTGCCCCTCCCTTTATATAAACATACATAAAGGTGTTGCAGCTAGGCTCTGTATATGAGGCTTTCTTTGTGTGGGTCATCTCGCTCAATTTAATTCTTTTCAGATCAATCCATTTTCCTGCAGATTTCATAATTTTATTTTTCTTTTCCACTGTGTGTACGTATCATATCTTCATTATCCAGTCTTCTGTTGATGGACACCTAGGCTGATCCCATTTCCCTGCTCTCGGAATGCAGCAGCAGTAAGCATGGATGAGCAAGTACCCTCTGGGAAGAGGAGCACTCACCACTCTGTTTCTTTATAGGGCTCAGCGCTGCTTTCCTTGCATTTCTGGCCATCAGCAGAGGGAATAAGCAGTAGGCACTCACATTTCAAGGAGTATTTGTTAAAGAAAAAGCAAGACATTAAATTTGTGCTAGTGTATGCGAAGGAATCCAGGAGAAAAGTGAGGTTGTCAAAGTGTCTGTTTCTCTTGACTCACTAAATGTTGACGAAAGACCTAATTACTTGGTTCTGGATGGTAACTAAACAAGCAGCAAACTCTAAATCAATATTCTCCTAGTAGAGAGGCAAAACATTCTTACAAATCTGCTCCTATTTTATGTTGTGCAGGCAAGATGTTTTCTCTATAATTTTAAGGACAATATCAAGGTACAAAAATACCTGAATCGTTACAGAGATGAATGCATAGACTTTGACATTGAATTAAACTAATTTGGGAAGAAAATTTGAACTGATTAAGTTTTCACAGCTCGGAAAATTGTTCAAGAGAAATATCTGACTAAAATTTTTGTTTTTAGTAGACATTGGGATTTTTCCTTCATGAATGTGGCTGTGCATGAGGAGTGGCCATTTCTTGTGCCATATTTTTTTCACTTCCACATGATGGTCCATGAGAGGTAAACAAATACAAGTACCTCTCTTCAGCCATGAAGAGGGAACTGAAGAAATGTAGCCTGTGATTTTTGCTACCTAACTCGAGGAAAATGAGCTGTATGCAGCCTGTGTACCTTAGGACGGTGGTTCCAGATGACTGAATCTTACCATCTCCTTGACGTCTGCTTCTCCCTACAGACACCCACGTCAGCCACCCACACCTTGACTCCCGATACTCCCTTTCACTTTTTGATGCTTTCTCACTTCTCAAGCCATCTCATTTTTTAAAATTCCATTTTCACTCCCATTCCTGGAAATTCATGCCATTTAGGTTTATTAAATCCTTCATTTTGATTTAACTGGGCTCCCAGAACTGGAGTCTTTTTACTCTTTCCTGTTGACTTGGTCTTCATTGTCCCCTTCACCTATGACCCTCATTCCTGTGGTCTGGACTGTGTCACATCTATTACAACAGAGCCCACCCTGTCATTCCCCACTCCCACTGACTGAGGACATTTACTTGACTAATAACATCCAGAAAAGATAGTTTTTTACAAATAATTTTCATTCATTTATCTATTTGTAAGCAAAGGAGAGAGAGAGAGAGAGAGAGAGAGAGAGAGAGAGAGAGAGAGAGAGAGAGAGAGAGAGGAGAGAGAGAGAGAAGGAGAGAAAGCCCCAGAAAGACTGTTTTGAAGTAAATAGACTTGGATGATAGTTGTTCACATGTAGAAGATCACAGTGCTAGCTAGCTTTCCTGATTCTCTGTGATGTAAGTTTCAGCTGTCATAGTTTAATAATACCTTTGCCCCAACAATGTATTTCAAAATTCAGTTCCTGGCATGCTAACTGTAATTGCATGAAGTATCCACTTTGCTAATAGCTCAGTAGTCCATAAATTACAGTGCAAATAACAGGCACATATTATTGTAATTGAACAGGGTGTTGATTAATAAAGCAAACAACAGCAGATTGCTATGCTGGGAGTGCTTCAGATCAAATGTAAGTGGAATAAGCTCCTGACGGGGGATTAAGCTATGAAGCCAAAGGCATTAATGAGGGTAGTTTTGTGGCATGTATGAGGAGATTGTGACAGTAAGGATGGAGATGTCCTTCGGGTAGTGACTCTGTTAGAGAACTTCATATTAAAGAAACTCAGAGCTATCTTGGGGTGCTGCAAGTACAAAGGTTAAAATACTGGAAACTGGTAACATACATGATAGAGGAGGAGAAAATAAGGACTGTTTGAACTATTCTAGATGAGTTTTACCAAATAATAAAACATTAATTCACTGTTATTTTATTTTATTTTTTAAAATATATATTTATTGTCCATAGTGAGTTACATTGTTTAGTGGGCGAACCATGAGTTGTTATCCCCAATTCCCCATTGCCCCCCTTCCCCATCCCCAGTCAGCTGGATATCCTCCTCCATAGGCCTTCTGTATCAGTCTTTGTGGTAGGGGACCATGGATAGCTCATTCTACAGCCGGGCTCTCATGACCCAAGTGTGTTGTTACTGAGGGTTGCCAAGTCTCTGATATTCTCCCCCAACACAGCTCTCACAATCTTTCCGCCCCCTCTTCCGCTCAGTTCCCTGAGTCTTGGTGGGTGAGTATTGTGGCTGCTATGGTGTTGTGAGCTTAGGGGTTTTTGTGTTGAGATTCGTTGGTTTCTGTCACACTGGTTTATCTTTTGTTGATTGAATGGCTATGGCTGTGGGTCCCTTGTACATCCAATCATTCTCTGTGGGGTTCCATATGGATCCTCCCTCGTATGACTGTGGTGGCTCATCTCATGCCAGGATCTCAGTTTTCTGCCTGCAATCGGTTGGTAGGGTTATATTGGCCACAGCTCCCTCGCTGTATCCTGAAAAATACAAACACAAGCTCCATCGGAGAATGAGGTCAGTATTGGTTAACAAATACACAACAATCTGGATTACCTAGGTTCTATTTTCAAAAGCCTCCCTGGCAGTCACTCGCATAGTGCATTTTTTCTTGGGAGCCCAAGAGTATGTGATCCGTTGCATATCGCCCTGAATCCCCAGTTCCAATCAAGGGTTCCCCCTCACTGAGTGGAATATTTGGCTTAATTTAATAGCTCTTGATTATCTCCCGCAGGCTCAGGCTCCTCCATTGCACACGTGCTCCTTTCTTGGTTTCCTTTTCTCTCCCAGTAAGAGGTGTGGTCAGCCTACTCGTGGCCTCAGCCTGTATTTCATGCCAGTGGTCTGTTTACATCAGCTGTCGTTGTTCAGCTTCCCCTGGAAGCTTCTGTAGTGTCTTCCAGCACTGCACTAACTGCCATTTGGGGGCTGGTTACCATTCCAGACCTCGAAGAGTCTCTCGATGCTGAACGATGGTATTCTGTGGTTTCTTCAGCAACAGGGTTTTGCCTCAGGCCTGGGGAGGGCATTCAAGAGCCTTGACAGAATTCTGTCTTGTTTTTGTAACCTCATGGGTCACTTTGTTCAACAGCTCAGTGGGGGAAGGAACCAGTGTCCAGGACCTGGGGCTGTCAGACTGCTCAATTGTTCACAGACTTAGACATTCTCCCCTACTACTCATGGACCCTCTTACCAGGTGACACCCACTACTTACTCTTTAGGTTACAGTATGCTCGCGAGAATTTTATGTTTTTGAACCTAATTTAGTTTGGCCTCATGTTTGAGCCATTTCCCTCCCCCCTTCCCTTACCCCACGTTTATACCCTCTAAGTTCTTTCTTCTAGTCTGCATAAAGAAAACAGTTATCCTGGCTAAGGACCGCACATGAGTTAGAGTATGCGGCTTCCATTCTCTGTTCTTTTGAGTGTTCGCTTAGTAAGATCTGCTCAAAGTCAGACCATTTTTTCTTATATTTTGATGTGTAATTTTTCCTTTCAGCTGAGTATAATACCATCATGTAAATATACCACAGTTATGTTTCCATTCCTCCATGGATGGGCATACGGGTTGATTCCAATTCTTGGCTATAATGAATTGGGCTGCTATAAATATAGTTGTACAAAATTTTCTGCATCGAGATGCGGCATCTTGCGGGTAGATGCCTAGTAGAGGGATAGCTGGGTCCATTGGTCGTTCTATGTCCATTCTGTCTAGGAGTCTCCACACTGCTTTCCATAATGGTTGAACAAGTTTGCAATCCCACCAGCAGTGAATGAGAGTTCCTTTTTCCCCGCATCCTCGCCAGCAATGATTGTTGTTGGTTTTCTTTATGATTGCCATTCTGACAGGGGTAAGATGATATCTCATTGTGGTTTTGATTTGCATTTCCATGATGCTTAGGGATGCTGAGCACTTTCTTAAATGAGTCAAGACCATTTGTGTTTCCTCTTCCGTGAATTCTCTGTTGAGATCAGTATCCCATTTTGTGACGGGGCATTTTGGGTTTTTGTTATTAATTTTTTTGAGTTCTCTGTAGGTTTTGGAAATTAGGCCTGTGTCTGAGTTGTAGATAGCAAAATCATTTCCCAGTTTGAAGGGGGTCTATTGGCTCTGAGTATGGTTTGTTTGTCTGTACAGAAGCTTCTGAGCCTGATCAGGTCCCATTGGTTAAGTGTTTGTTGTATTTCCTGGGCTGTTGGAGATTTGCTCAGGAAATTTTTTCCCACTCCTATTTCTTGTAGAGTTCCTCCTATTTTTTCTTCCAGGGTGTTCA